>JANHFX010000388.1:78250-96588 GCA_027560015.1 Chloroceryle amazona | reverse complement strand
CCAAAATTCAGACTCTGAGGATCTTGCCTGAGCTAAATCATCCTCACCAGCCAGGCATGCAAACTGCCTACATAAAAATGGAGACTTTAGAATGGATTAAATTAATGAGAAGAATCAGCATCAGTGGCAGAGTTTCTCAATTCCTTTTAGTGCCAGGAGCAGGGAGAGGTTTACCCTCCATGTTGAACTCAGAAAACTAAGAAATTAAAAGATGGAGGCACCTGAAAAATATGGGTAATATTCCTCTGAGCACCCACCTTTGCCCAAGAGGTCAATACAGTAATAATTCACTTTGTAGTAAGACAATCTTTATTAAGGTCAAAATAACACTGGAAAAAATATATAAATCATTCTTAAACTGAAGAATAATGTCAAGTGGGGGAATAAAAATAAACTGACACATAAATTACAATGACAATATATGTATAAAATTAGCAATAGAATGTGATTTATGAGAGTACAGCCTGTGATCCCATGATTCAACATGCTAGTAGGTCCAACGAGCATATATAATTATAATAAAGCCAGATTTTCCAGAGTGACCTATTTGGAAAACATATTGTTATTATTAGGTTGCTAGTATATTCACTGGATGTAAATCAATCTCTTCACTGTAGGTGCTGACAGTGGCAGTTCTGGACATAACAAAACTTTATGATACCAGAACATCAGCAGTCCCACCTGCAGTATTCGTTATTTGCATGTTTGGGGTTTTTGACCAAGGTAACCCATAAAGATGGTAACTTTCTGCAGTCTTAGCATGACCTTCCTCTTGTTATACAGCATTTTCCTTTATCCCTCACTCAGTATTAATTACCCACTGCTTTGCACATCATTAACTTGGTTTCTTCTATATGGGACAAAATCACAGTTAGGTTCAAAAGACATTTAGGGGTTTTTTAATACTGTCTGGAGAGGTTACAGAGTCATTAGGTGACTTCAAGGCAATTAAACATGCAGCCCTGCTGGTTTTTTACAGTGAGACTTCATGTTATGTTTGACAACGGCTTTGGAGAAGACCTGTGCCAACAGTCATCTAAGGCAATGATGCAATTTATAGCTAGAAGGCTTCCTTTCACCAGGGCACGAACACTCAACAAGAACTGAAGTTTAGCCCATTCTGACAACCCAGCTTGCTGAGATAAGCATCCTTGGCTTGACAGTGTCACTAAGCTTAGGCAGGGAGAGGGTGCAGAAGTGAGACCTGGATGCACATCTCTTTGTGGCTCATTTTTACAGGTGGGGTTTGCAGGAGGATGATCAACTCAAATACCTATTAGTTGGAGGGATGAGGCTGATATGCAATTTAGCTATCATTGGCCTCAATCTCATCTATGCTAAAGGTTTTTCAAACTCCTCTGAATTCTTTCCAGTGCCAGCACACGAAGCAACTTTGTGTACATGGATCTTGTCATGTCACCAGTGCCACAGTAACAGTGTCTGCAGTAACATCCAGTGTGTCTTAAGTATCCTCCTTCTAACCTGAGAAGGTGGCAGTAGACACTCTTCTGTCTTGGCTTTCCAGACCCCTTTGGGTAGGTCAGAGATAATTTGGCAGGGCTGGAGGAAAGAAATGCACACTGTGAAGCTGGCATTCCCTCTCCTACTTTTACACCCCAAAATGCATCCACATGCTTCTGGTGTTTCTTTTGTCCCTTGAACAGGAGAGAGCTGGACTTCTGCTGGTGATTCACAATCAGTTCAACAATTCAAATGAGGAAAGAAAAGAATTAGAAAGGTCAAGAAGTTTTACAACTTTCTTTATTCTCCTGAGTCCCTGTAGTTGTATTATTGTCTTCATGTGCTGTGGTGAATGGACTTACTTAAAAACTTATGTTATGACCAAGTACATGACTTAGGTCGTGCTCCCAAAGGAGGACAATTTAACTAAATTACAAGACAAAGACACAAGGGGACACCATCCTGCTCTAATTCAGAACAGTTATTAATTTCATTAGTAAATTTGAGAACGGTTTACAATTCTGACTTTTATTTCAAAGTTCTGGACAATGTAAAAAATCAAAAATAAAAGACATTTTCTCATCCAAATGCAACCTCATCTCAGCTTCCAGTTGCAGATCAAAAGATCCCAGAATTTCCTCTTCCAAAAATTAAGGTCTTAGGTGCAGAAAGCATCCCACTCTGTGTCCCCATAATCCTCTTGCTGCCTGCTCTATGGCCGATTTCACTGCCCTCCCAGTACTGCGACCAGCTAAGCAGAGCAGGGCAAAATGCAGCTGCTTGACTTTGGGGAGGGTTGCTAAGTGACTGGTAGACTTCATCTGCATTGATTTGGGTCCTTTTAATTTTGGTAGAGGCTTTAGAGGATCTCTTTCTTATCACTATTATTTTGTGAGCAAGGAGTTGCATTTTTGTTTTTCCTGCGAAGTTTCACTAGTGAAATGCATGAAAACAGAGTGAATGAAGCTGTAGACAGAGCAAACTAATAAAGAAAACTCTTACCTAGAATTCAAAAAAACCTTCATTTGCTTCCCCACACCCTCTTTTTTTCCTTGTTTTATTGAGTAAGTTATTTCTTTCTTCCCTGCTCCTACTTTAGAGTGCTTTTAATATATTTTTTTTTAAGGACAGCTGTTTGTCATGCTCTGAAAGTTAAAGCTGGACTTAAGCATCTTACCCTGCAGAATGAAATGTAAAGTGAGGATTTTTTTCAGCACATAGACAAGTATTTTATATACTGTAATTTTGGTAGGAGGTTATTTTTTTTAAACAGTTCATAAAGTGACTTTTGTGACCGGAAATTATTTCTAGATGTCAAGTACTAGCTACTTTCTCCCTCCTGTTCTCATTTATGCTTTCTTTATAAGTTTAATGAAATGAATATTGCTGAAAAAGCATCTTTTGGGCTTCACTAATAAGAATATAAGAACAAATTAACTGAAGATTAGTGAAGTTTCACTGTGTTACCTGTGACTGAGTCAATGTTTCTAGTCTTTGGGTTAATTCTTTTATTAACTTCATTGTGCATATTGTGATTTTCTTTCCCTCATCTTTTAAAACTTTCTTCCAGCAACACAAGCTGAAAGCAAAGGTACAAGTCTTTGAATTCCCTGTGAAAGGAAGTCATCTTGTTTCTATCTTTCTTTTCCTTCTTAATGATGATGATCTCACTCCTTTTCTGTAGTTGAAAACCACATTTGTGGCTACCAATCTGTTGCAGGCTTTTGGCCAAGCATCACTCATGTCTTCAGCCTTCTGCACCACTAATGATCCCTAAGATCCCTTTGGGGTTACAATATTTACAACTTCACAACTAGACAGCGAAGAAAAAATAAAGTAGGCAGAGACTGCTGAATTATTTTGGCATTTAAACTACTTTCCTGCACTGAGAGTGCAGGTATATCAGTTCCACTTAGAAGAAAGTCAGTAATGAAGTAATCAGCGTCTTGTGTCTGTGCAACACACTGAGCTGTCAGAAGTAGTCTGGTGGCTCTTGCTCTTCACTGTTTTCCTTTGTCGCTGCTCTTTTGTGCCTTCCAACCTCCCTTCCACTCTGATGGTCAGAGCAACTCAAGGTAAAGGCTTTTTCACAGACTCTAGCTGTGCTACTGGGATGTTTAACATCTTCATCATCCCAGGCACTGAAGTAAATGAATAAAAACATGATCATACAGCAGAGAGAAATAAAGAAAAAAGTTGTGGAAGGGTAACTATTCTTAAAGTTAGAAAAAGTTGCATGCTGTCTATAATTCCCATTTAGTCAATACCTGGTCTAGAGCATAGCTGGGAGCATAGCTCCCTGTGATATTTTGTAATACACAAAGGCACAGCTGAAACTATCTCTTTCAACACAAGCTTGAATTTCTTTTTTATTTAGAGCAAAGTAAGGCAGCACATTTGCACATGACTTCACATAATCCTCTGTGCAAGCATTCTAGGGACCTAATTAACATTAACACAGGAAATTTTGAGAACCAGCCAACAGAAAGCAGAGCAGCAAGATTTAAAAATAATAAAAAAAAAAGGATGAGGAAGATTATTGAAAGGGTTTTTTTTGTCACTCTAGAGTCATTTAACAGCAGCAAAAGCAATTCCGTTCAGTAATTTTTAGCATTGGAGAGTTAGTATGTTTTTGTGAGTTTGGAAGCCAAAGAAATGACAAACTCATGTGCTTAAAAAAATGTAAAAATAAGTAAGCAAGAATTGAAATGAGAAAGACTCACTTTCTACCTGCCACATCCATTGTGACTCCCTAGATATTTTCTTCTGAGAAGGAATCAAAATCCACATTACTGCTTACCATCATAAAAAATATAATTTGACACAGATAGATCCTTTACTGTTTCCATTATATCATTAAATCAATTTAGAGCTGCTGCAACCCTCTTTGCCCAAGGAAGGATGTATTTCTCTGCAAGTTTTGTTTCCTAGCTTTATTAAACTGTGAATACAAGAATCATGCATGACCTGCAAAGGTTAGAAGGTCAGCTGGGTTACATCAGTATTGGTATGTGAACCAGCTGTCAAAAATGCAATAACAATACACTCTGGGAGATTATGGAGCTGGAGGACTCTAACATATGCAAAGCACAGAGGGTGATTTTTCAAAGAAGTGTGTGCTGTCATCAACATTGGAGAGAGGAGCAACTAAATTCCTTCAGTGAATTTTCAAAATCTACCTTGTAGCACTAAGAAGTAACCTTCCTACCTCAGCCTTTTTATTTAAAAATACAATTTTTGTAGGAAGTTATTGGCAGTTTCAGCTTTGTAAGTAACTGAGTCCTGATACACAAATTGTCGCTGCTTTTCATGTCATATATAAGCACTATCTGCAGACTATTCAGACATCTGTACTACTTCTGCAGCTCTAATACTGTGAAACAAATAGCCAACCCCTCACTGCTAGTTCACTCAAAATGTGGGACAAATTGTGATGCATTTGCAAACCTACTGGTTTTGATCAATCTTGCAAAGACTGTAACTAGATTAAGAAAATTCTTCCATACTACTAAATAATTTGGTGTAATAATAACAATTGTACCCGAGTAGAGAGGTCGATGAAAATTAGAAGAAAAAATGGATGGTAGATATATTAATTATGCCAGAATCATAAAATGGTTTGGGTTGTAAGGGACCTTTAGAAGTCATCTAAGTCCAGCACACCTGCAGGGAGCAGGGACATCTTTAACTTTTCTCAGAGACTCATCCAACCTGACCTTGAATGCTTCCAAGGATGGGCCATCTACAGTCTCTCTGGGCAATACCTTCCTGTGTTTCACTACCCTTATTGTAAAAAATTTCTTCCTTGTATCTAATCTAAATCTGTCCTCCTTGAGTTTAAAACCATTACCCCTTCGACTGTTGCAACGGGCCCTGATGAAAATATTTGTTTTTATATTTCTTATAGGCCCTCTTTAAGTATTCAAAGGCCTCAATAAGGCCTCCCCATGGCCTTATCTTCTCCAGGCTACACAACCCCAAATCTCTCAGTCTTTATAGGAGAGATGTTCCAGCCTTTTGATCATTTTTGTGGCCTCCTCTGGCCCCGCTCCATCAGGTCCATGTCCTTCTTGTGTTGAGGACTCCAGAGCTGGATGCAGTGCTCCGGGAGAGGTCTCACCAGGGCAGAGTAGAAGGGCAGAATCACCTCCCACACTTCTTTTGATGCAGCCGAAGATACAATTGGCCTTCTAGGCTACGAACGCACATTACCAACTCACATCCAGCTTTTCATCCAGAAAGACCCCCGAGTCCTTCTCCACAGGGCTGCTCTCGACTGCATCATCTCACAGCCTGTATTGATGTTGAGTAATGGAACTGGAAAGGCTTCTGTGATCTTGTGTTTAACATTGCCACTGGGCCATCGTACGATGTCAGTCATTGGCTTTCACCGAGGGAAGCACTCCCTCGTAGTAGGAAGTAGGTGCTGAAACCTCAAAACGACTTTTCAGAGTTCTATGTCAGTTTTGCAGTGTGATTTTGCTACGTATTAACCATTGCTTCAGAATGGGTAGTGTTACTTATGCTGTTAATCACCCTCTTGAAACAAGGCTTTAATTTCTTAATAGCTGATGGACTCCTAATTCAACTTTCTTAGAGAAAGTTGTAATTTTCCTTTCATTTGCAATCTGCTTCATCAAGCTGCTCTCTTCTGCCTTTCTCATTGTAAATACAGTAACAGTAAAGACACCATATAGTATACCTTAAAGTGTTACCCAACCTCTACGGAAATCCTGATCCTTTAGGGCAGTGTGTTTCCTCTACACACACGTACCTCACTAGCAGCTGTTCCCAAATATATTGAAGTCTCTTATTTTCAGGTTTTTCCCACTGCTTTCCCATGACTTTCTTTTTTTCCTACTGACAACCATGTCACATAAAAATGTTGTCAGATTAGCTAATAATGGCTTTGAAATGTATCATAAGAGTGGAAAAAAGCATTTCAAGAGACTGACTGGTTGCTTATGTTAATCTGTACTTTTTGGCAAACAGGTTATAAAAAAACCCCACATGTATATTTGAATTTTTATTGTATGAGTAACACAAATACAAACCTCTACAAGAAGTAATTTTTTTATTTTTTTTTTTAAATATTCCTGCTACAAAACAGAGGTAGAAGGCTTTGTGCACATGAAGATCTAAAATTTGAGTAAGAAAAATGCGCATCTTTATCAGAGTGTTCAGTTTAGAAACAGCAGAAAGCAATAAATGACCATTGTTGACACATTAATGATTTTTAGATACAAAAACTATAGCAGGTTAATAAATGCCAAGTACTTTACCTACATTAACTTGCTAGAAAATTCAGGTCCTCCATTTGAGCAGCAATGAGTGAATGACAATAAAATGCAAGGCATTAGTCATACTGAATAGTTTATATATGCCATGTAGAATCAATTGCTGAAAATTCTTTGGCAAATATTATAAACAAGAAGTGTATTTGTAGAAATTAGACTGACTTACTGGCAGAAAAATGGGTTACATTTGTAGGTATTCTTTGAAAAGAATTATTCAACCAGCTGTACTATATATCTATTCAATATTAACAGATATCGCTAATGTTTACATATAGCAGTGAGAGGTACTCTGGGGAAAAATGAAGTTTTGTTAACACATTTGTCATCCATTTTTCTTTCTCCAATTACTAAATGTGATTCACCCATTTTAAGCTCCAGCTTTTCCAGTATAGAGCCTGTTTCTCTACAGCAGTGATTTTCAGACCAGGATTTCGGAGACTGTAAGAGTTATCTAAGAAAAGCAAATCTAATGGCAGAAGAATTAATTCCACTGTGCAGAAGTTCTGTATTAGAAGGTTTTGATAAAAGATACTAGTACCAGAAAACCCAGATCATACTGCTGTTTACCATGAAAATACAATATTCATTTTAGAAATTCAAGAAGGATAGTTTCACCACAGAACGCTGGAGACTTTTCTTTCAAGTAATATACCTCAAAGATATTTTCCTTACAAAGTGAATTATGCATTTCTTATTTTCATCTTATTATTCCCGCTTGTTCCCTCTTCCATCATCATGGTATCCCCACTTCCTTTAGGGTTATCACTTTTCCAGTATTTGCAATGGGTTATTGTGTCCCCTCGTTAATCATCACCTAGACATGCTACCCATGTAGCCGTTTTAGGAGAGTCCAAAGTTTCTTACTGTAGGAATACTCCCAGCTTTCAGCAAGAATAATGCTTCAGGTCTTAACTCTGGACTTGGATTCCAAAAATGCTTGCCTTGTCCCAACGTTCAGTCATCTAAAAAATACCTTTTGTAACTCCTACCACTGTTATTCATAATGATAAAAAAATTGAAGTCTTTAAACAAATTTTCAGACTGGCCTTCATACTACATAACTCACTAAATATTTTTCAGCAGACAATAAATTCAGTGAAATATGTCAGATTTTATGCAGGGTGAGGAGAAGATTAGTATCCAATTATGAGACTGCTTTTAACCAAAATATTGGGAAACATAGATTATATTAAAGTCCTGAAAAGTTGTATCTTGCATACTATTTTCATTTTTAGAATTATCCCAATATTTAAAAGGAACTGCAAGCAAGAAGAAAAAAGATTAAAGAATCCTGCAAATGACACAGCAGGAGGCTGAAGAAAAATTCTAAAGTTTATGATTTGAGTCATGTGAGACAAACAGATAAAATACATTCCCCAGGTTCCTGATGGAGGCCTGTGTAGCTTGTACTCATACAGCTGTTATACCTGAGTGCCTCAGCAGCAGGAATATGAGGATCCTCAAATGTCTCATGGGGAAGAGGAGTATTAATGAACTATTTTACAGCTGGGGTGGTGGAGAAGAGAGGGATACCAACTCCTCACTCACAAACTCTGCCACTGATGGAAAAGCATCAGTCCTTCCTTCCTCTCGTCCCATCCCAGCATTGTCCTTCTCGGTGTGCCAACGGAAGCATTTGAGCTGCCACCAATCAAATCCTAAACTAACAAATATTCCTGTGTTAAAAATGAAATACTTTTTTATTTTGTGGAGGGGGAGATGGCCGGGGCAGTTCCACCACATGCGTGCTGTGTGACACCTCTGCTGACTGCAAAGATGTCTCTGGTAAAGCAAGAAAGTTGCAGCTGCATCTCCTAAACTTCAGGTAGTAGCTAATGGCTGGATCAACCTTCCCTTTGGTACTGAGCTGGGAACTTCCCTAGCTTAAAGTTTAAGTTTCTGGAGCTACAGAGCACCCACCAGTAGTCAGCAAAAATTTATTAAGTGCATAGGTAATATGAGTAATCTTATTAACATCCTTCCACAAGTAACTCCAGAATTACTAAATTTATTATATGCCAATAATATTTAAACAAATATCCTTAGCTGATCTGTCTTTTATTTTGTTAGTAAAAGTAAAAAAACAAAGGACAAAGAGAAAAATGTAACCCTTTGCAGGAAATGTAACTGGGACTGTTTAAGAATAATAGAATGAGTAGCTGCAGGTATGGCCCACAACATAAAGTAACAGCAGTTCTATAATGTTTCTTCTCTCTGTGTCAGAAAGAAGAGTGGGTTAGAAAGGAGGCAGTAGGTACATGACAGTATTTTGTTGGAACAAACATACACAGAGGCATCTCTTCTATATCATGTTGAAATTGTGGGCATTTGTGGACAGTGACCCAGCTGTGTAACAGCCCACTGTAACGTTATGTCTTCAGAGCAGAATTATTTTTTGACTCTTGTTTCAGCTCTGCTTTTTCCTCCATTTATCATGCCCCCACACAAACTCTGCTTCTGACAGTCTCTGCAGGATGATGAGGTTGAACAGAGAGGTTAGAGACAGCGTTTTACTTTAATCCAACTTTCCCATTTTCACAGTTAACTGTTGAAGACCTAGCTCACAGGCACAGTCGCTTTTTAGAAACAGGTAGAGCTCATGAATGCATTTCACCTGTTCCTTGACCATTGGTTACAGAACTTCTTCTAGAAGACCCCACTCGGAGGCCATGCCATGGACATCTCTACACAATATTTGTTTCTATAGAGCCAGTTTACTTCATTTGACATGGTTACAGTCAGGCTACATAGCCCAGCTATTCAAACGTGCTCAGGGTCAACCCATTACCCTCCCATTTCCCTCCTTGTGCCCAAAGACATTGTTGCCCCAAAGTTAGGTCTGGAACAATTCCACTTACTGCAGTGAGAAAAGATTAGGGGAGATACCCTTCAAAGGCCAAGAGAAATGTCTAGGAGAGAACTGAGTTAATGAGGATTCATTAGTCCAGCATAGCTTAACAACCTGGTTCCTCACACCTCATCTCAGCTAAAGCTGGTCTTCAGAGTTGAGGGCCATTACACTGCCTGAGCTTGCAGTGAAGACATGCTTAACGGGGCTATTACATTTTCCGCAGAAGGGAAATCCACCACCATTTATATCCAGCTTAGTACTTCAGATTCAGGCACAATACTTCTGAAACTACATCCATCCAATATTAATAGCATCTGTCTTGCAGATTAACTATCACATTGTGTTTTTATTTAAACATCATCACTGAGCAATCACTCACTAAATTATTTAAAGGAAACAACAAAAAATTGTTTTAAGGTCACAAGAAGGATGTCAGCGGGTGAGTATTACTAAGCATTTTAAAACCTGGAAGATTTCATTTTAAGGAACTGTAATAATGCCTTTCTTTGGAATATGTAATTTTATATTTTATATTTATGAAGATGGACATTTCTGAAGTGTTTAATGAGCAGCAATATAGTTGCTCAGTTAAAATACAGAGCCTTATACCATTTTTAATATTATCCAGTAAGTAACTCAGTGCCATATGCTTCTGTACTTTGACTGCCAAAGAATGCAGCGAGTTGTTTTGGAGGCTGCCTCTGAACTCCATAGCCCAGCCAAAACCATGTCTGTGGTACAGAGCTATTGATGTCCGACCAGAGTGGAATGTAAAAATGGCCCCACAGAGAAGTTACACAGAGGCTCTGCTAACTCCATCGAGCGGGATGTGGCTTGGAGCAATGTATGGAATCAGGGCAAAGCTTAAATACTAGACATGCTACACTGGAAAAAAACAGTACGATCTTGCAAGCAGTGAGGTGCTTACTCCTTTTGGTTGCCAGATGACCTCTGCTTCCCCAAGCATAAGCCATAGACTAAACTTTCTTGCACCATCTTAGGGTACATTACATATTTTGGACTGGGAAATGGCAAGAGAGTGATTCCAGTTTTAACTGCTGCTACCTGCCTCTCATGTTGGCAGCTATAGGTGACTGAGCTAGAAAAGGCTGCATGAAGGGTAGAAAATGGGAAAGAATAAAGAAATTACCATTCAGCAATAAAGGAAGAACACGAGCAGAAATGGAAAAGACCTGTTAACTGTACATGTATTTATTCTGTTGTCTTGTTTTGTACTATAAGGGTTACTTTATGCAATATTTCACTGTTAGGTACAGTATCTAAGCCTTTAATTGTTTATAGTACTGGGTAAAGATTAAGCTCCCATTTTGCACTGACTGAATTGCTTCCATACACTGCTACAACTAAGCACTTGTGTTCCCATCTTATTTTTAGCATCATGCAAAATAGTTTTGTTGTTTGGTGATCACAAGAAGACAAAAATAATTCCGATGTTTTCATTCAACGTTTGGGTACTTATTGATCAGCCTTGCACTAATGGGAGCCCCGGTATAATGTGAAAAACAGACACAAATATGAGTACCAGAACCTCCTTAAGGTGCAGTTCCCATGACACTGTCATCCTGCAGGGACTGCAGTAATCAAGAGACTCATTACAATAAGAAATTGCTTCATTTATAAATCAGTTCATTTTGCTGTAGCAGTGCTGGTTTGATGGTAGAAGTGTGATGTGATGAGGGCTCTGAGCTCAAAACCTTGTTGTGCTTTTCTGGCTGCAATAGCTGGTCTGAAAAAGACAGAGGCTCTCTACAGGATTTGCTTTGTTAAACAAAACTCTTCTCTCTCCTGTCAACAAAGCAGCTGAACCTCCTGTGCTTAATATGATAGAAAACAACAATTAAAATAAAATTTACCTCACGCATACACCAGTCTTAGCCTATCTGGACATTTTCTATACAATTTAATACTCTTGGCTTAAAAACAATAATGGTTGAGAAGGGACATAAATGGAAACAAAGGAACAACAAATCTGAAACAGATGTTAGGAAGCACTCCCAGCACAGGAGAGCTGATGTGCTGAAAAGCTACCTGGGGGCAGGACATTAAAAAATGTCTCTCAAGAAAGCCTGTGAGGAAGAGCAGAACAACAGAGGAAGGCTTGAACCAGGTACCTCCTCGTCCTCCACACCTCTCACTTCACCACCTCAGGGGATTCTGCTTTTCTTACAAACACAATTCTGTGGCCGATTCAAGCTCACTTTAGAACAGAAGTTAAAATGTGAGGGAGAAATTTTAAGTGAATTTCAGATGAAAAGAATAAGAAGGAATAAAAGAACTGTTGTGTTCTTTTCCCCCCCTAACCATAGGCAAGTGTGGCCTAGCTTAGTGCTCTGAGGGGATTAAAATCCACCATCCACTGTCTATCCATGCCATTAGCACTTTGTTCATTAATCAGGTAATTTTCACAGTCTGGAAAATGCATGGGAAATTACTCTTTAACCAGTGCTGATGGCTATGCCAATAACGGTGTAATTTATAGTGTGCTTTTTAGGATTGTCTAAAAAATAACAAAAAATACTACCCGTTGAATAGGGCATCCACTGTGATTAGCCCCACTCAGTCCCTTCAGTTATCCTTAATGATTATGAGCTAAAGCATCCTGTAAAGTACTTTGTGATCATTGGCCTAATCCTTCAAAACCAGAGGAAAGACAAGACTATCAAGGGGGAAAATGAGTCAGAAGGTAACATGGATTTCTTTGCCAGGGATCTCAGGGCTCAGTCTTGGATTCCCACCCACAGTCTCTAATGGATAACTTCTCAGAGAGAACATTTGCCTGCTCTGTCTCTTTTTAAATATGGACAGAAGCACACAGAAGAATTGATTGCTTCAGGAAACCAGAGAGTCTGTACCGAGAGGTTCAGGGAAGGATTTTCAATGCTTCATTATCCTAAATCTTCTGGCTGCTTCTCAGACTTTGTTACTGCCCATGGACATGTGCTAAGGGCAGTAGTGATGAGGGGCTGGGAGGTGAGCTGTACATTGCTGATCCTGGGGGAAGTCTGAATAATTAGTTACCCTGTAGCACTTGTGACATATGAGTGACTGAAAAACAGAACTTAGGCAGCAATCACCTTGATCATCAACTCCAGAAAACAAAACTCAGGCAACTCCAAGTTAATAGCATTTCTAGAGCAATCAGGACTAGTCTAGCCTCACAACTAGTAACAGGAAAGAGTGATGCTTGTTTGGGATAGTTTTAACTAGTTCCTGGCCAGAATCTGTTCAAGATCTTTTCATGTCTTCATAGGACAGGGGCAAAATGCAGAACTCCTCACTACCTTCTCTTTTGTGAAGATTTGTTAAGCATGCCACATGCATTGAAAATGGGCTAAGTCAGGGAAGAGGTGATTTGGCAGACAGAAGTGGGTATCACATTTGCCATGATTTCTCTGTCTGTCTGGTATATGGGTACATGTGGCTTTAGACCAGACAAAGGAGGTCAGTGAGCACTATTTTACCATGCATCACACTCTCAGCTTCCTGATGCAACATGGCAATCTGCAACAAGGGAATGCACCAACAGCAAATGTGATTTGAATATTTTAACCTTTGCTTCCCCCTGCCAACAGTATGGGCTGATACTGAATGCTTTGATAACAGAATCACAGAATCATTACAGTTGGAAAAGACCTCTAAGATCAAGTCCAACCACCTACTAACATTAATATGACCACTAAGCCATGTCCTGACGTGCCACATCTGCCTGGTTTAGATCATGGTTGCACAGTCTCTTCCCTTCATACTAGGGCTGCATCCCCTCTTAATTACTCTGACAGTTATTTTGTCATTTATAGTCTAACTTGTTTCTCATTTCGTGTTTACAGTTACTTCTCACTAAGAGACCAGGCAGCAAAGAAATTATAAGTAAATAAAATACAAAAAAAGTAGCTAATTATTGACCCAAATTCTCCAGTGTGAAGCAGTTTTGTATGTGCAACACTTCAGTTTTGCAGAGGATCTGACTACTACTTGTGGTAGTATGTGACACTTTGTCATTAGTATGGTGGCACTCTGTCTTTACCGTGATTATTGGTATAGATATAATTTGCATTTTTCTACAGATGTACCTACTTTATCTAGGTAGAAATATTTCTACTTTCTTCCTGACCTAAAAAATCTTCTTGCCTAAATTACAAAATTCTGTGCTACAGAAAAGATGCAACATCAGAATTCAAAGCCAAAAAATTCCATGTCCACTAGGAAACCCAGTTATTTTCTTGTTGAGCTCTGCCCACTAAGCAAAACATTTGCATTGCTCACAAACCAGCAAGCAGCCAACATGCTTAGAAATGAATGTAGCTGGGTCAAACCCTTCTGCACATCCTTCCTTTGTCACTGTCACTGCAATGAAAATCCTTTGCAGCTGTTATGTGAGTGGATGACACAAACGATGCCTAGAGGGGATATGCTCTAATTATGAAATGCTTACTTTTTGTGACAGATAACACACATGTAGTCAGTCAAATAACAAGGGTTTGTCAAAGCAGGCTTTGCATGTATGCTATATGATCCCCCTTCAGTACTAAATTCCAGATAACAATATAAGAAGGCTCCTAGTTTCTAAAAATAAACTCTCTTCTTACTAGAAGAATTATTTGCAGAGATAGCGTGTGTGTGTTACTGGTACTTTGTCAGTGAGTGTTCAGACTGACTTCTTCCCACTCCTTCAGAGTCTTCCTTCTCATAGGTAGTTCATGCTCCTCCTTTGAAATCTTATGTAAGTTCCTACATCTTTGTTAACACCAGTTTTCTTTGTTGTTTTGTATTCTGAGCCATCATAAGCTGACTCATGAGCAGTAAGAGGTTATTAGGCCGTAGGTCTTTACAGGGATACATTTTTACTGCTGTCCTGGCATGGTCTTTTAATCTCAGGATCATCACACTCTCAGGCTCTTCAGGCCAATCTCTTCTGAGTTTTGGAGAGACTACTTTGGGATTTGCTTCATGTCTGCTGCTGTCTTCATCTGTTGGATGCTTCCTGGTGAGCCTCTCTGTTGTTCACATGCTTTGCTTCCTCTTACTCCACAATGGGGGGCAGCTGCCAGTTGAGCCACTTGTTATGTCCTCAAGCTTCTGGCCTTCCCATGTTTCCTCCAGAGCCTCCTGCTTCCTTGCTATTGCCTTGGACTTCCCCCAATCTCCTTAGTCACAGTTACCTGTGGAACTTGAATCTGGCTGAATTTCTCCTCATTTGGCATAATTACCTGATGGCTGAGCTAGATCATCTTGCTATTAGTCTCTTAGGTTGGACATGATCTTGCTTCATGGAGACTCAGGGAGAGGTGGCTTGTGATAAAATCACTCTCAGTGCTGAATTTTTTTAAGCACTTTGTAATGTAGTGTCACCCTTTGGTTTCCCAACCCCAAGACTTGCTTATTCTCCAGATAGTTTAACTTCCAGGCACTGAAGTGGTAAGTGGCTATAAACATGTGGCCTTTCCCCCTGAAAGTGAACCCCGAGGATCTGTGCAGGTCACAGCAATTTCTCTAGTCAAGGGACATGAAGGGAAGGATTTACCCTAAGATGAAATTATGTGTTTCATGCCAATATGCATAAGTTAGAGCTATCACTCTAGCACAGTTCGTAAAAAAAGGTGTTAAAGAGAAAGATGGAGAGCTGGATTTCACAGGTATAAAATGTATGCATGCAAGTTAGGTTATAGGCCAGTTCTTTACTGAAACTAACTTTGGAAAAGACAATTTATTCACAATGCCTGGTATGGGATAAGGTTCCCTAGAACTCCCACCCTTACCTGCACAAGCTACCTAAATCACTGTGTGAATCTCCAGCAGCCCTGGTAGGCTGCTCCTCCTTTCTCTAGAGTAGGCAGAAGCGGGGATTCACAACAGCAGCACAGGCAATGATCTGATGCTCACACTTAGAGATGTCCAGTCCCTATAGCTTCAGGAAGCCCTGAAGTCACTTGGTCCCTTGTAGGAAAGCTGGGTGCTGGGCTTTCCCCTCATAGTATTAAAGCTCCAGTCTAACTAGAAATTAATTAGTATTTTCAGTATGACCCAAACTCTCTCAAGTTACCCAAAAACATAGTGAGGGTATGGAGAAGGAGCAGGAAGGGAATGGAACAAACCCCAACTAAATAAGCAAATAGGCAAGACAAGAAGCCTACCAAAGAAAAGATGAGTGAATGCTCAATGCCTTGTCTAGACCAGGTTGATCAGTGGTCTCCAGTTTATCATGTTTGGTGCCACATGGTGTATGCAAGCCATGACAAGACTCTGAGGAATCAGGGAAGCTGGAGTCTGGTTGGCATATGAAATCATTCCTGAAGTGCCACTGCCTGTGACATGAGGGATCGTTCCAACATCTTTGCTGGCCTTCAGGACTTTTTTTCTAACAGGTGCAGCAGATGAACTTCTCTTACAGCCTTCCTTGTGAATACGAGACTGACCCGCCACCAGTCTGGGATGCCAGATGACAGAGGAAGGTGGCTTCACTCATACTAGCAAGACTTGGGGCATTCTTGTGAAGGAGAAGTGGGAATCTGCTCTTCTGCAGAAGTGAATGCCGAGTGCTCTGATTTACTGTCACTGTGGGACTGGGAGCATGAAAGCCTGGGCTTCCCAGCATCTCTGTCCTGGCACATGATCTCCGTGGCATCCTCTGGGATGAGAATCACCCTGAATTGCAAGGCAAAATACTACAGCTGGAACTGGAAATCTGCTGCAGCTCTAGAGTGGTTTATGTACCCCAAACTCTGCAGTGATCTGACTGATTAAGCCAGTGGTAGAGGATTAGCTCCAGCCCAAATGACATCTCCCATGGGAGGAGGCACAACGGCTGCCAAGGCAGGTCGATCAGAGTGGTGGGTGTCATGTCACAGGCCCTGGCCTCAGATAGGTGTCAGGGAATCAGTACCAGCCTGCAGGATGATCACTCCTCTCCTCTTCCCCAGTTCCTGACCCTCATCCTAGAGAGAGGACAATCTCCTCTTGGTCTCTGAGAGCAGCCAAGGCAAGCTGATCTGTGGAGTGCAAGCTTGGGTAACAGTACACAGAAATGATTTACAGTTCTTCTGCATAAAAGGTTGAACTAAAAGGGACGAGGATGTAACTTTCCAAAGGATAGATAATAGCACTCCCTGATAGGTACTGTGGTTGGTTTAATAAATGGTTTATCTGGTCCTCAGTTTCTGTTAGTTGCTGGAGCTGGGCTACTTATATCCACAAAGTACTGACAACTATTTTTGTTACTTGCTTTTTTGACAAAGACCTAAAGATAAGGGGTTTATTTTGAAAGAGAAGACTTTTTAGTTTAGATTTCCCCTTAAAAATCACTTCTATGGGAAGCAGAAGATGAAGGAAAACTGCCTACATTTCCTAGATAGGAATAATATCCATAGCTGCAGTAGAAATCCAGAAACAAGAGTTTGGGCCTCAGCAGACTAAAACCTCCTTCATAATCTTTCATAACAACCTCAGCACATCTTGGATTTGAGAAGCAACATTCATTATTTGAATGCTGTGCAGCATTTTACAGACTTAGTGGTTTATTTTCCCCGTCCTTCCTGAGGTCCTTCTGAGTTAAAATAATGGCTTATTATTTGGGCAGAGGAGCATTCCTGAAAAGTGTTTTCTTTGCTTTGCTTATGAATTACTGATGGAAATGAACAGCTGGTGAATTAATTCACCCTGGTACTTAGGGGGGAAAAAAAAAAAGATTCCTTTAAGTTTAAGATCTGTTTACATTTCTTTAGAATGAGAGTGACTTTCCTCTCTACCGTTATATAGTGACCTTGGTTCAGTCTTCATCAGCTACATTTGTCCTTTGGGACTTATCTGCGTCAAAAAAAAGAACAACAGAAAAGCCAACAATCTTGGATGATCAGGTTACAATATATTTTTGTTTTCATAATTGTTCAAATATGACCCCATACTTTAGGGTGGACTAGAGCTAACCTGGTTGTAGCTTTGAGGCTATGGTTGGAGGTCTTCATTATGCAGAAATACTGCACTTATGCTTTATTCATATTATGGAAATTGCAGCCACATTAACCTACATGAGTGTCCTTTTTTAAAGCCCAAACAGTTTTGATCCATGTGCCAAATGCTGTGCAATTTTTTGATGAGCCCACCCAAGCCTACAGCATGGGTATTCCTTTTAGCTCTGACACGATTTGATGCTGGTGGTATATTTTTTGTACTCGTTTTCAGTAGGATTGTGATTTTGATGGATGACAAAGGAGCGATAGTGAGACACTGAACTCAGAGCCGGAAGGGAAAGCTAAAAAATGTTTACCACCTGTTTCAAAACTTCTTTTTCTTTCCCTCAGAACTGATGAAATTTGATAGATGATTCCTCATTAGCAGACATTGAAAGGTGTTACAAAGGATACAATCATATTGAGAAATATCTTGCTGTGCCATCAGATAGCTTATTTATAACAGAGAGTGGATTGGCAGCAAGGGGTGTTGTGACAAAGGATTTAACTCTTTGAAGTGTCTCATCTCCCTCTTCTCAAAAATGAGCATGAATGATCCTAAATTCACTGTTGTTAATGATGGCTCAGATTTGGGATTTGGATTCAGAAAATTGGGATTTTTGTTTTTAACACTTGAGTTTATCACGAGTTCTTATTTCCCATAGTACTTCTGCTATAAAATAAGACATCATGGAAAAGAAAGGGGAAGGGGAAGGGGAAGGGGGAGGGGAGGGGGAAGGAAGAGGGGGAGAGGAAGGAACGAAA
>JANHFX010000388.1:51234-78150 GCA_027560015.1 Chloroceryle amazona | reverse complement strand
AAGAAAAGAAAAGAAAAGAAAAGAAAAGAAAAGAAAAGAAAAGAAAAGAAAAGAAAAGAAAGAAAAGAAAAGAAAAGGAAAAGAAAAAGAAAAAAAGAAAAGAAAAGAGAAAACAAAAGAAAAGAAAAAAGAAAAGAAAAGAGAAAAAAGATTTCCTGCACTCCTTGTAGTATTCTCAGAGGACATCTCGGCATCAGCTGGAAAGTTTCACAAGCTGTCTGTGAACATCAGAGAGTAAAGGCTCATTTGGGCTGTGGCTTTGGTGAGTCAATCTGCTCACACTTCATCAGGAGTGTCGGGGGATCCTGATAAAATGATAACGATGCTGTGCACTGGTTAGAGGAGAACATAAATAAGCTACCTAATTCCATTTCTTTTAGCATTTCTTTATATCCATATGCTTGAATCACATCACACCAGCCCAGCCTTTGTACTCAGATAGTTCCTCTGAATTGGATTAGGTAATATATTGAAAGCCGTATTTCTTGTAGTGCCTTTGGGTTTTGTCCATGTGCGTGCATTACTTCCCTATCACTGTGTTTTGTATGTGCAGAAAACAACTAGAAGTTGCTTCTCTGGTCATTTTGCTAGAAATCAAAGTCATCCCTTAGGAGTCATTTGCTAAAAAAGCTTGTGATGAATAGATGAATTAATGTATAAAAATCCAAGAGCGTTATGGAAGACTTATTAGTTACCCTTTTATTTTAATGCAACAGACAGAACTGACTAAGCAGCCAGCAGTCAGAGCACTGCTTTCCCTGCTGAGATCTCCATGTTAAATCTAAGCTCTGGGATATGTCTCATTTCCCACTGTAAAGGACACTAATGACAGCCACCAGCCCCTGCACCACTCCAAGCAGCTGAGCAGAGGGCAGCACAGGAAGCATGATGTATCTCTGAGCACACAGGAGAACACTGATGCACCTTGCTTCAGTTTCAGATAAAGGCATCCTATTTTATTCGTCTTGCCTAGATGATGAGCATTCAAGACAAAAAAAATAACTAACTTCAAGTACACTACCCTCAAGAGTGGGTCCTTCAACACCATGTTCCTCTGTTCCTCTTACCCTGCATAGGACAGCAGAAGTTGTGTCCATACTTGTTACACCAAATATGGGAGCTTTTCATGGAGGGCCTGCTTGTCTCAGATGATGGTAAAGTACCTGGTGTTTTCCAGTATGTGCTGGTTAATTAATAACAAAAATTGTGAACTTCACTGCTGGCCACCAAGATGCTTGTATACAGACAGGTATGATACTGCATACCCAGATGGCTTATATACTAGACAAGCATCTGCAGATCCAATACCCTGGACTTTGTTTACTTTTCTCATTTACAGAGCACAAGTTTTTGCATGTATAATTTCATAATGGATATTATACAACAGCTTGCTTCACAGCTCTGGCCTGTCCCCTTACTACATCCTGGTGAACAGCTCTTTCCTCCCGTGTAGTACATACCCAAGCAGGGCAGTCAATGAGAGGAAGCGAGGTTCAGGCATATTCTCCTTGGACTGTGTACTTGAAACTGGCACTGACCTTGAAAAACAGAGGAAAGAAAAAAAATTGGAAGATTATTTTTGTCATCCCCACAAGCTGTTCCAGGATTGTACGGTTCCTAGATCTGATGCAAAGGGGGAGTTCAGAAAATACAGTTGGGGATCCCTGAGAAAATGGGGCCAATCCCTTTTGGGTAGCAGCCCGCAGTTAGATCAAATTATGCTGATCATGAAACTGTATCCTTAGACAGGAACCCACAGCTGCAATTTCAGAGAGAGTCCCAGAGCATGCGCAGAGCAACTGGAATATTCTGGAAATGCAACTAGGAAAATTCACCAGTTCACAGCTGACCATGTACAAATTGCAGTGAGTCAAAGATTTGCAGGTTGGCATCACTTGGGGAGACTTTCCTGAAGATGCCAAAAGGCAGCACACTGTTGAGACAAAGCATCTTATCTCTAACATGTTTCTTTTACCAAAATATGGGAAAATAAAGTATATGTTAGTGTATATTTTGCATGAAGAACAACTGACTTTTTCTACTGCCACTTCTCAAGAACACTCATCCTGATGTCAGCTTTTACATGGAAAAATTTATCTGGAATAATTCAGTTTAGGCAGCAGAAAGTTGTATGATTGGAGAGAGAAGTGGTGGCCTCTCTGCCTACTTTGAGGTTTCAGATGCCACTCGCTCTATCTGCTCTGGTTTATGGTTACTCCTGGCTAGGCACACTCCTACTTGAGCTATCGTTGCCAATCAGCTTCCAGAAGTGGTCACTTCTGCCACATCCTGGAGGCAAATAACTGCAACAGGGGCATGTAAGATTATCGAGTCCAACTGTTAACTTAATATGACCAAGTCCACCACTAATCCATGTTCCTGAACAGAATATCTACATGTCTTTTAAATACATCCAGAGATGGTGACTCAACTTCTTACCTGGGCAGCCTGTTCCAATGCTTGACAACCCTTTCAGTGAAGAAATTTTTTCCTAATGTCCAGTCTAAGCCATCACTGGCACAACTTGAGTCTGTTTACTTATGTCCTATTGCTTGTTACTTGGGACAACAAACTGCCCCACACCTCACTAAATGTTCCTTTCAAGTAGTAGGAGAGAGCGAGAAGGTCTCCCCCCAGCCTTCTTTTCTTCAGACTAAACAATCCTAGTTCCCTCCACTGCTCCTCATAAGACTTATTCTCTAGACCCTTCACCAGGTTTGTTGCCCTCCTTGGACGTGCTCCAGCACCTCAATGTCCTTGTAGTGAGGTGCCCAAAACTAAACACGGTATTCAAGATGCAACCTCACCAGTGCTGATACAGGGTGACAATCACTTCCCTAGGCCTGCTGACCGTATTATTTCTGATCCAAGCCAGGATGCTCTTGGCTTTCTTAGCCAGCTGTCCACCAGCACCCCCAGGTCTTTTCCCAGCAGGCAGCTTTCCAGCCACTCCTCCCCAAGGCTGTAGTGTTGCATGGGGTTGTTGTGACCTAAGTGCAGGACCTGGTACTTGGTCTTTTTGTACCAAGTATTGTCTTTTAACAAACACAGTTAAAATTATCTTAATAGAAAGGAATAAAACACTCCCCAAAGATCTATATATTGATTCTTTAAAACACAGAAATATGCTGGAAAGATTTACTCATTTTCTTTGAAATAGTAGTATGGAGCCTATTGCCTTCCTCTCCCTCACAGGATAGGATGAATATCCCATTGAGCCTTTTACTCTCTCTATTTCAATACACTGCATTTGACTTCATGAGCAACTGGTGCAGACATTCATTTTATTCTCCAGGTATCCACCCCATGGGCTGGGACATACAAAGTAATTACAGAGGCCTCCCCTTGCATGTGAACACACCTTGTGTATGAACATACTGAAACAGACTCTGTGCTCGGTAGGAGGAAAAAAGGACAAAGAGTGGACTCTGCCACTTTTCCAGGAGAAGTTCAATAGATGTTGGTCATGGCTGACCAAGGAGTCATGGTATGACTGAAGCAGAAAGAGATATCCTGCTCCTCAACTTCCCGGATTGATGGGCTAAAGTCAGTCATACGGGATTTAACAAGGCCAAGTGCCAAGTCCTGCACATGGGTCACAACAACTCGATGCAACACTACAGCCTTGGGGTAGAGTGGCTGGAAAGCTGCCTGGTGGAAAAAGACCTGGGGGTGTTGGTGGACAGTTGGCTGAACATGAGCCAGCAGTGTGCCCAGGTGGCCAAGAAGGCAAACAGCATCCTGGCTTGTATCAGGAATATTGTGGCCAGCAGGACTAGAGAAGTGATTGGTCCACTGTACTTGGCACTGGTGAGGCCACACTTTGAGTACTGTGTTCAGTTCTGAGCACCATGGCATAAGAAAGACGAGGTGCTAGAGCAGGTCCAGAGAAGGGAAATGAAGCTGGTGAAGGGTCTTGAAAATGAGCAACTGAAGGAACTGGGATTGTTTAGCCTGAAGAAAAGGAGGCTGAGAGGAGACTGCATCACTCTCTAGAACTACCTGAAAGGAAGTTCTAGAAAGGTGGGTGTTGGTCTCTTCTCAGAAGTCACAATTTATAGTCCAAGAGGAAATGGTATCAAGTATCACCAGGGGAGGTTTAGCTTAGGCATTAGGAAAAAATTCTATATCAAAAGGGTTATTAAAGACTGGAACAGGCTGCCCAGGGAAGTGGTTTAATCAACATCCCTGGATGTATTTAAAAGCAGTCTAAATATAGTACTTAAGGATATGGTGTAGTAGTGGCACTGGTAGAGTTAGACAACAGTTGGACTTGATGATCTTAAAGGTCTTTTCCAACCATAGTGACTCTGTGATTCTGTGATTTTTTTTCTTCCTCCCAACTATAGTCCCTGCCTCAGCACAAGATCCTAGACCCGTGTCACTCAAATATTTTGATGTCAATTGATATAATTGTTCTGATTTGTGGAGTTTTCTTCTTCCAGTCTGAGCTGAGCAATGTAAAAGGGAATGTGGAAGGGGAAATCCAGGAACTAGGTGATGAGCCATCACACAATGCTTGACTGTCCTGCACTCACAGTAGGATTCCTTTATGCTATCCTGCATGTAGAGTGAATGCACTTGTACAGAGAAAAGAGAGCTCATGGGAACAGAATTCAAGTGATTGCTCCTCATGTTTTCCCTTAAGCATGGTTAAATCCCATTTTAACGCAGACTCTTCTACAGCTCTTCAAATAAGTACTATGGAATGGATATACATTATTTTAAAAGCCATTTCTCAATGTAACAACGTGTTCTGTGGATGGATTGTCACAGAACTCTGGGGCAACAGGCTGCATGATACAAATCTACATGGGCAGGGAGATAAGAAGAATGAAATGCATTGCAAGAACAGTGTGGATGAATGCCATTTCTCCAGGCAACGTTATGTGAATTTGTCTAATTGATGATAATGTAGAAACGGAGACTGAGCCAACATCAGCATTCCTAACCATGCAACAAAATTTATTTGGAACACAAACCCACCTAAAATTCAGTGTTTATTCTGCTGTTGGAATGATGAAAGACTGTGAAATATGAGCATGCAGACTTTAGGATGTCTGTAGGTACTGTTGTGGTGTGAACACCCGGGTGCTGAGTATATCAAAACCCCTATGGAGGTTTATAATGGTCCTACATACTGCACGTCTAGTATCTGTAGCACTTGGCAAATTTAGCACTGGTATATCCCCAGTATGAAGGCTGAGGTTTCAAATTACTGATGAGGTCTTCTGCTTCTTTAAATGTGGTATTAAGAGTACCTTAGAGCTCTGAGCAATATCACCCTTTTTTAGATGTGTCCATTCATCATAATATTGTGCCAGGGTTTGTTAGGTAAACTTGATTGGCAGACACCCATCTTTATCCTCTGCATGGCTGGAGGTCAGTGCTGGTGAAAGGTAATGCTTTTTTAATTAGCTGCTAGGGTATTAAATTTCCTTTGTGTGGATTGCATGTTGCATTCCTGTGAGTCACTATCTGAAGAGACTGTCTTTGCATTCACTATTCAGTCTAACACAGACAAGAGGAGAAGAGTCATAAAAGATTCATATCAAAGATGTTTATTAAAAGTCTTGGATCTAGACAGCCTCCAGGTTTTCCAGCAGTGACTGTAAGATAAGAAAAATAACAGCTTTAAAATTATGATAGAATCCAATTCAAAGACAATTTACTCTCTACACCAGAAACCACAAAGCCAAAATACAGGCTGTAAATCGTGTACATCATCTCAAGTCCTCTACAGATACCAATTCCTCAGCTAGAATCAAAATTTGTGTAGAGATAGAGACAACAAATCAGGTGTTCAAGATGACAGTACCCTGTAAAATACCACTAGAACCAGACTTTTCTTTACCTGAAATCAGCCAGTGCATAAATAGGTTGTGACAAGTGCTCAAAAATTTTCCAACAATCCATTAACAAGGTAGAGGTATTTGAGGAAAACACAATACAGGTGAAAATTTATACAAGACTGTTTCTGATAAGCTCACAGTAGACTAAAGATGAAGGGAAATTGCAGAAGAAATAGAATGACAGGGCATCCATGCAGATGCCACATAAGTGTCAACTTAAAACTTATATGGAGTCATTTACTTTAAAAATACGTAAAGCACTGCTGCAAGGACTAAGCTAACCCTATGATAAAAATACACGTGACACTCCAAAACTCAAAGCCATCCTTAGCTGTAGTGAGCCAGCTGTGGCTTAAGGAGCAATAACAAGGTCACCAGTGGCAGCTTGCACTGAACACTCTTCAAAATGTGGTTTACTAGAACTGCACAGTGTACTTAACATGAATGCATCTGAATTCTGGGGAAAATGTCCCCTTTCTTTTCTGGTTGGATGTTCCACCTATAAAATATTATCATAACCAAGTACATACTCCTGCAACTAATTCGATAAAGCTGTAACAGAAACCGGGACTCATTTACACTTAGATTATCCCTGCAATTCAGAAAAAGTTGAACAAAATGAGGCCATACATTCTGTGCATATAAACAGTGAGATCTGGCCTCCGTCCAGGTAGTGTTATATCCCATAGCATGTAGAAGTATGTGCATATGTTATGTGTAAACATTCATAAATGTACTTTATCTTTCCCTTCAATAAGCTGACTCCGTAAGTGTTTTCACTTGAACTGGGGAATTGCTACTTAGAATAACACTTCCTAAGATAATGTCCCTGTGAGAGAGAGAGGCATAGGCTCATGATAAATCTTCCTTGCACACAAATTAGTCTGCCTGTAAGGGAAAATGCACTGCAGACAGGACTGGAAACACTCTGATCTCCAGCTAGCTCCAGGTGGTCTTAGCCAACTTATTAGCTACGGTGCAGAAAACTAAACAAAAATGCGTAATAATGTCCGGGATAATCAAATAACATTGTAAGTAGATTATTTTGAATCAAACCTACAGACTACTCAGAGAAGTTTCGAAATTACTCTGTTTCCCTAAGCATTTTCTGTGTGAATAATGTCATGTGTTATGTGTCATGTGTGAAGAACTTCTGTAAAATATTCCAGAGTTTTATTTGAAGTTGGATGTGTTGCCTCACTTTCTCCCTCTTTTCACACACCCATGCACAGTCATAAGGTTTATTAGTTGAATGTATGTGCAAAATTCTAAGCAAGTGTAACAAGTGACTTTTGCTTGTATGTGCATATGAAGGTGCAAAAGGAAAATACAGAGGAGGAAATAATATTATGGGTGATCATTCAGTTTTTTAAAAAAATGGAGACCATATTTTTCAAATCAAGAATCAATTGCTTATGAAAAAGAAAAAAACAAACAAACAAGCAGAACTGTTACTTAAGTCTCAGCTTCTCTATTGTTTTTATAGGATATTTTAGAATTTGGAATGTCTTTGTTATGGTTTCACAAGTTACTTGATTTTTCTATTACTTACTTCACCTAATTTGTCTGCTTTTGCATAGTATGATGGCAAGTAATATCTGTCGTATCAGTGCACAATGATTTCTGGATCCTTGGTTATTCTCAGCATGTGTTTACAGTGTACAAAATGTGGTGTCTGCATTTCAAATTTATAATACACTTTTTGTTTGAAGATTAACATAGACTCCAAGATTGAAGGTAGTTTGACAGCGATAGGGCAGGATATTCACTGGATTTTTTTACCTGTTCTTTCTCTAGTGATTCTAATTTGGTAGGGAAAAAAAAAGAAAAAGAAAAAGAAAAGTTGTCTTTACTTTTCCATCACATTTAATTGGCCTGCAAAAAATGCAGGAGTCTCACTCAAGATTTATAAACAAATACACCATTATGGTTCTCATTAGTTGGAAGAATACCTGTGTAAGTGGTAGTTGTCAGATACAATAAGTGCCCCCCTCCTTTTTTGCTTATATAATAATCCCAGCATTCAAAAGACTAATCACTACACACTGATCTACAAAGCATCTTATTTCCTCATCAAATTTCCCTGCTGGGCTTAGCCATGCTTGTCAACTTCCCAGATCCCCCTTTCAATAACTGGTTTATTCTCAGCATCTTGCCAAAATGCATTCCTAGGAGTAAACCATGGAAGAATGAAGTTCTAATTTCTTTATCTCACTCGAGAAGAGGTTTCTACCCATGCTCCTGGGAAAGGTCACAGGTAATTTTGGCTGCAGGTTCCCTTGAAAGAAACAGGCATGTACAGCACATTGGAGCCCTTTGTCTATAAATACAGATGACCACCAAAGATGACAGAGAAAAAAAAAAAACAAAGAAGAGAGAAGAGTAATAATAAGAAAAATAAAATTTAAAAAAGACAAAGAAAGAAGGAAAAGAAAAGAAAAAGAAAGAAAGAAAGAAAAAGAAGAAAGAGAAGAAAAAGAAAATGAAAGAAATAAAACAAATATAAAAGGAAGAGGAAGAGGGAAAATGGGAAAAGGGAAAGGGAAAGGGAAAGGGAAAGGGAAAGGGAAAGAAGGGAAAAGAGAAAGGGAAAGAAAAAGGAAAAGGAAAAGAAAAAAGGGAAAAGGAAAAGGTGAAGGCAAAGCCAAGAAATTGATCAAGCAGCACTATCTTCTATGTTAGCATTAATGTCAGCTGCAGCTCCTAGGCAGTGCCAAACTGAAGTTCAAAGACAGAAACTGCATCTAACTCTCAGTTGTGCTCTCCTGGTTAAAGCTGAACCTCCTCTGTCATCCTGGACCTGGAACAGAGGCAAACACTGACATGTCCCCCTCACACCCAACATGATGCAGAAGGCCAGGCAGCTACACATTAATGGTCATGGATTATCTGTTCTTTGGATAAATTTGTCTTGAAGGTTTTAATGTAGCAATGAAGCCCTGTTTCCCAGATCTGTACTGTTCTGCAAGTTTAAACATATCTACATTGAGTTGAATAAGAACATCCCTATGGAGCAAGAGCTGAAAATGAGCATTTACTGACTTTCTAAGCATTGACTAAGTGAATTAGGGATGGATTATTAGATTAACTTAATGAGAGTCTTACTTGTCCTCTCTTGTGAAGACAGCTTATTGATTTCACAATCTTGCATATTCTTTGCTGATATTTTATTTATTACTAAAATACCCATTTATTATATTCAGGTATATAAAGTGTCACTGAACACATATCAGCAAATGGAAGGAAAAGGTGCAACTTTTCAATATTGTTTCACATCCTGTTTGTTGTTTGTCAAGGGTTTCACACAGTAAATTCTGCATCAGTTGAACAACCTGAAGCACAGCCCTTAGCAAGGTAGGTCTCAAGTGACTGCCTTCCCCACAAATACATCCCAAGCCCACACTTTTCCAGGCACATCTTAAACACAATGCATGAGTTGCTGACTCCTACATGAAAAACATTATTTTCTCCAGGTGACAGTATATGAAAGATAAAAGATGATGTGCTGCTGTATTTTTTTTTTTGATCCTCTAATTTTGACTTTTCTCTTGTTTGTCCTACATTCCTAGGCAGGTCTTGTATACTAGTCTAATAGATCACAAACTAAATTGAGACTGATTTTCTCCACCAGCAATAAAATAACTACCCTTTGCAACTCTGCTTTAAATCTACCTAGGGAAAGGGAATTCTTTTCATTAAGCCCAGTAATCCTTTGGATCAGAACTTCTCTGTTTTACTCAGTGTGAGTCAAAATTATATTCACTATATAACCAATGATCTGTTCAGAAAATGAAGATGACAGTTTTTTTATGACCAGGGATTTGTGGTTTCCGTTGTAAAAATTGCTTTCAAATCTTGACATATTTTTTCTTCAGTAGGATGAGTTTAGCTCTACGGAGAGCAAGAAGAATAAAACCAGGTTAAGTCACATTGTTTAGACTATGTATGTGTGGATAATGCTTCTGGCTGCCAATTCATTTTAAAGGGGGAGACAAGATACAAAGGCTGCTTCGCTGTTGTTGAGGTTGGACAAAAGAGCAGTGCAGAGACAGAACATCTCCTTCACAGCTAAAGAGCGTTCTCAATTCTCCCTCTCTCTTGTTCTTATCTCCCTCTCAGGTTACTGCATTTTCTGTTCCCCTCATGCCATTGCAGTAGCACTGAGGACAAGTGAGATAATGCTTGGCCCAAATCCAGGCAATCATTTTGAAGTAATTAGTTTAGGTACTGCACACCCAACCCATACCTTTTTTTCTTTTTTTTTTTCAGGTGGGTATCAAGTGGCTCATGTTACCTGATTACCTGGCTGTGTTTGGATGGCCAGTCCCAAGGTTCACTTAAAGCTGGTCCCCAGGTAGTGAGTAAGGGCTTAATAGAATGTGTCAGTTTGTTCTGGGAAATCTGGCTCTGTTGCAATAAGTTATTTCTTCTCCTGCTGCTGTACACAATCTACCTTTTGCTGTTCTGCTTTCTCGGCACTTCCATCCCAAGAATAAAGTCTGCTGTGATGACTTTGGAGCTGCTGTTAAATCTGATAGTGATGGGTTTGCTTTTGTTTTGCTTAGGGTGGTTTTTGGTTTGGGTTTATTTTTTTTTTTTCATTTATATGGAGAGATGAGGAAGAGCAACATATATTATGAGGGCTGAGCAATTCTTCACTCTAAGAAACAATTGTCAAAACTAGATGGATGTGCACTTCTCCAGTGGATACTAGGACTTTCAAAGCTACACAAAGTCTGTATCTCCTGCCATCCCACTGATTTTCACAGAAATTAGGCAGCTGTCTGTCAGAAACCCACTCCTCCTGCATTCAGTCCTCACCTGAGAAACACTGTATAGGGACAGAAGATGACTCCTGTTGACACACACGGTATGCAGACTGCTTCCTTGCTAGGATGACATTGCTTTTGCACTTCTTACTCTTCCCTGCCCCATCTAGTGCTCTCTAACAAATCCTTTGCCACCCCACTATATGCACCCCTCTAGCCCAGAGTCTCTCTGAGCCAAACTCCTCTCCTGAGTGCACATTAACAAGCAATGGTGTCTCTCTCCTCCACAGCTCTCCATTTATGTGCCTGACCACAGGGGACCCTTCTAAGAGCAGGAAGGAGCTCTGTTTCCACCTCATTCTCACTTTGCCTCTTTGCAGCAAATGGGAGCGAGGCTGCAGCTTTAGACCAGCTGTGAAGGTAGCCTTGTGCTGTGGATATATGTGCACCAGGAATCGGGCTGAGGCCGCTAACAGCTTCACAAAGAACTGTTGGATGCTAAAGGCTTCCAGCCACTGTTAGCCTGGATCAGATACAGATTGGCAGCCTCAAGGTGCATGGCTCCAGTTTCCCATTACCAATTCCCCTGAGGTGCTCAGTCTCCCATGGTGAAAGCTTTCATTTAGGAGACATCCTGTAGGGCTGTGTTGTTCTTGTCATCTCTGCTTTGTTTCTAATTTTTAGAAGTCAGTCCATGAAGTCTTGCAGCCAGATGCCCACTGACTCCCAGGTGAATGTAAGCAGGCATCCTGAGAATAGTTCAGCTCAAGAACTAAAGCTGAACTAAAGTTCTTATTTATATTCCTAGAAATCAGAGAAAACAGCAGCATTTCAGTGCTGTTTCACCTAGCTGATTAGCATTGCAGACAGTGCATGAAAGAATGTGAACTCATCAGCTTACTCAGAACTTTGAATAGCATAACCCAAGCAATGGGAATAAAACAGTATAAAGACAATTACATTTCTTTATACAACTGATTGCAAGGAAAGAAAAATCAAATATATTTGCAGATAGAATTTGATTGTAATTGGGGTTAAGAGATGCAATCTATTCTTGCAAGAAAAGGTAACTAGGTTAGTACAGTGCTGTTCAAGGAGGACCTTGGTGATTTCAGTGTCACTTGATTTCCTTAGAAGGCAGCCAGATTCTGGACTGGCATGAATAGATTATTTCCTTCGAAGCTGGCAGATCTGTGATGATTGCAACAGCTGAAAGTCTTTCTACGCACTGCATCAGTGCTATTATAATTATGGTTTGCATCCAGTAAAACTAAGTAGATCAACATAGTCATGGCTGGCTCCAAGTTTTTCAGCAGCGTAGGAGAAATTGGATGTCACTTCTCTTTGAATGAGAGTCCAGGGATAAGCTCCTTCTGCCAGTGGAAAGACAGTAGGAGGATAAAGGCATGTTCGAGGAGAAATGTGGGGAACTAAGCTCCCTGCTGCCTCTGCAATAATCAGGAGAATAAAGGGAAAGGGACAAGGCTGTTTTGGAAGCAACTGTCCTGTCCTCATGGCTGATGGTAGCTTCCACCACACCACTGCCCCATGCCTACCCCAGGTAGGATGCTCCCAGGAGAGGCCTGTATGAGACTGGGCAGCCCCTCCAAGCTTTCATGCCCACTATCTATGGCCCAGTACTAGCCAGAATAGCACACTGTGAAAACATTAGCATCATGTCTATGGGTGCTTTTATACCACCACGTACCAGCTGTGACCTGAACCTGCCCGCTTTCGGCAAAGCACCAGCATCCTTCCCTGCCAAAGTAGCACCCACGTCTCGCCTGAGAAGCTCTGCCATTCTTGCCCCACCATCTCTCCAAACACTCTCCAAAAGCTCAGCAGCATGCCTGGCAGCGCTGGCATCCTCACTGCAGTCTTTGTGCAGAGGACATTTGCCAACATTCTGCCCTAAAAACTTAGTGGCATGAAGTGAAAACAGCACAGTGTGAAACAGAAATGGAGAACATATGTTCACCACACAGGATTACCTGACTTGAAAGCACCTTTTCTTTCATTCAGTAGCAGCCTTTATATTAGGGAGGGGCAAAAAACTCAGGTCCAGATTTGCTGGAAGAGGGGGAAGGTCCTAAGTTTAAAATGAAAAAGTTCATCTTGATATCCATCGGGTTTTCTGAGCTTTCTTTAGAATTGAGACACAATGGTAAAACAAGCTCCCCATATTACTATCAAGGTCTCAATTCATTCCTCTTTTCTAGCAAAAGGATGGTTTCTCTATTCCTTTGTCTCTTTTCTGATCTCTTTCCATTATTTTAAGAAACCATAGAAATTCCTGGTATCTAGTTTTGATGGATGCATTTGCTGGCAACATGTTAAAAAGATAACTAATTCAATTACTCATTTCTCATATAATGGTGATATATCTGAAGCATAACCAAGAAACATTAAGATGAGTGTGTATCAGTCAATGACAAAAACTGGAAAAGGCCAAGGAGATGTGGAAGAGTGGATCAATCATCTTGTCATCTAACCCACTACTTGTCACAAAGACAAGGTATATTAGAAAGGAAACACCAGGATTTGTAGTTTAAACAAACAAAATTAGAGTGTATAATACAAATTTTGCCAGTGACATTAAGAAAACCATCAATAGGAATATTGTTCCTTCTTATCAAAAACAGTGTCAGCCTGCTGGGAAGATCTTCTTGACAAATAATCTGAATGTGACAAAGACATAATCTCATCATTATTTTGGACACATAAGACATTAAAATTCATGTCAGTTCTTCTACTGCTTTTAAGGGCATGGTCTCATAACTGAATTAGGATTTGCAGCGAGTTTGACAGTCCAAAATGGCACATCGTATGAATTTTACTTTTTTGCTAACCTACTATTCAATGGAGAGATTAGAAAAGGATGTAAAAATCATCAGACAGAAGGTCTGACAAACCATTCATCTCAACACCCTGTAAAGATAATTCTCAGCCATCTAAGATGGATATTGAAGAGGTTCTGGCAGATAAACAGACTGGTAATAAAAATCTCCAGGGAAACATTGATTTCCCATCATTTCTAAAGAAAGAATGAATTGCAGAAAACAATTTGCTACACAGGTGTACTGTCTTCAGTACACCATTTCAACCTCTCTGTTGCCCCTTTCTGTTATTCTGCAACAAGGGAAATCATAGACAAGCGTAGGTTTGGTCAGGAAAGAGCTAAATAAAAACAAATTCTTGTATTTTAAAACCAGACACAAGAATCCATTAGCATTTTTCCTGTTGGCTGGAAATGTTCAAAACACATTTGAAAAGGAAAAGAACTGTGAATAGACAGACTTACTCTGAGGCACTATTAATCATTGACAGCTTCATCTAATAGTCGTAATGGGTTTGACTGCAGCTGCACCATATACCTGGAGAGGAGATACATTGCAGCACTAGGAGCTGTGTGGATGGGAAATTGTTATCTTGAGAGCTACAGTTCCTTCTGCGTGTTTTCTGTTTGCTGGAAAAAAGATCTCACAGTTACTTGCTTATGGCCTTTGTTTTGAAGATAGGATGGGGAAGGAAGCTCTGTCATCTCTTGCCCATTTGCGGTGTTGGAAAGCAGCAGCTTTATAACGCACTATCTACTGCACTTCTGTCTCAACCCACTTGTCTGGACCCACCTCCCATAGAGCTCATGCAGGGACTATGAAAGGGTTTCCCTTAAGCACAACTATTAGGACAAAATTTGTCCATATTTAGAAAAGAAAACAAATCACTATTTTATCCATATTTATGCAGTAGGGAGGTTTTGGTCACTTTTCAGCCTCAGTTCATTTTTTTTTAAGGTTGGAATTAATCAGGAAATCTGGAAAAAAAAACCAAAATTATGATGGTTTGGAGCACACTCAGTCATACTTGGACAACCAAGCAGTTCTTGCTCTGACAACTTCCTACTCCTCCAGTCCTGAATATTTTGTCTACTGCTTCTTCCTCAAACAAGTCATCTCATTTCATCAGCCCAATATAAACATGACTCCTCTTCCCCCAGCTAGGTCACAGGGAAGTATTTAACACATTGGAACTCACCAGCACCAGTTACTTTTGTCTCTGAAATTTTGACAGAAGAGAGAAACAGAGGAATCCCTTGAATGTTTGGAGCCATTAAATGTACACCTGAGCACCCTCCTAGCTACTATTACCAATTAACAAAAGCCCTGGCAGAGTACTGAGGAAACTTGCAACCCGATTCTGTAAATACCCACGTGAGAAGGGCTGTGCAGCTGAGTGGCCTCAGGAGTTTACTACCAATGCCTATGTGCCTAAAAAGTTCCCTATGCACTTAAGCGTTTGCAGGAATCCTAATCTTTGTAAGTGTCTGATATGAAGAACAGTTCTGAGACTTTTCATCACTTGTCATATTTTTGTAAATTATCCTAAGCATTTTAAAGTTTTCATTATTCCAGTAGTTATCATGTTTACACATAGACACACCATATAGGTCACGGTATTTGACTCTGGACTTCTTTTTTAATTAGTTTTGCTGACCAGGGACCCACTGTTGTTGAAACAGATGTTGCAGCCCAATAATAGCTCTCAGCTGCCAACAGCAAACTGTAGTACTCAGCCCTCACCATGCAGAACAAATGAGTGTAATAAGGGGCCAGCTAGCTCCAGACAACAGGGACGCTCCACAACATGTGTGTTTACCAGCTCTATCTTAAGGCACATGAAATTTAAATGCACTTCTTTGTCTTATCTAAAAGATAACAACTGACCAACTATTTCTCAAAACTCCATGTAATTCCACAGAATAAATGCATTCTTTTCATTCCTTTATTGTGCATACTTCTTTAACTGTCTCATTTTTGCTACAAGTCACATGCAGCAGGGATCAGATGGGCTTTTGGAGACTGGAAAAGAAGACCTAGTGAAGCTCAAGCTGAGCACTCAAGTGAAGCCTCCAACAACTCATGTCCTGTTCAGACAGGTACGGAAGGGAAGTAGAACACTTGTTGTCTAAGGAAAGAATGAATTGACTCCCCTATGAACACTTGAGTCTTTTTTAGGAGGACTTAGATGCTGAGCCAAGGTGGTAATCGTCCTAAATCAACATCTTCTCCAGTATAATAAATCCTTTATTTCAACTGAAAGACATATGGTTGGTTGGGGTTTTTTTGGTTGTTGGTTTTGATTTTTTGTTTTGCTTTGGTTTTGGTTTTGTTTTTGATGTTTGTTTGTTTGTTTTGTTGTTTTTTATTTGGGGGGGGTGTTTCGGTCTTTGTTTTATTTTAGTTTGGTTTTTGTTTGTTTGATTGCTTGTTTTGTTTTGGGGGGGTGTGGGGGTGTTTTAGTTTGTATGGTTTACCACCCAGGTAGAAAACTCTTTTTCACCTACATCTATGCCATTAAATGCCTGAGATGCAGATAATTTAAGGCCAGACTTCATTTCTTATGTCTCGTATATAAAGTTCTTACTATCCAGCATTTCTTTATAAACTCCCTAAGTCTTTTAGGCTACTTCTTCCACCATGCAGAGAGCTCTTTAGCACCATTAGTCCTTGCTACATATAACTCATTTCATAATGTTAATAAAAATATTACATAGACCAGGCACAGTGTTGATCTCTGGAGATGTCTTTGTACTTGCTTGTCTTTCAACAAGGACATGAATATCTTTCTTAGTTTGAATGGTATATTAATTTACTAGCAGACATATTGCTATTGTAGAAATAATGCATTTCTGTAAAGACTTCTGATCCACATGCAAAAGAAGGAATATAGGTAGGCAAAAAGTACTCTTGAAAGCAATGATATGTATGCAGTGATGGCAGAGAACAAATTAGATAGCAACTTGTGGTATAATATCATGTAAAAAAAACCCAACAAAACCAACAGCACAAGAACCCATAATTCACATGGCTACAGAAACACAGAGCCATGAAGTCCTGTGTATAGTTACCACGAGGCTCAATTTAGGAAAGTCTGTTAATCACTTAATATTTAAATACCATAAAAAGGCCAACAGAAAACAAACAAAAACCCAACCAAACAACCCCCCCCCAACCAAACTAACAGTGAAGAGAAATCTAGAAAGGCAGCTGAGTAACTGAGGAGTCTTGGGTTGATGTAGCATCAGTGGTGTGGGAGTGGTTACATGATGGAGGCAAACAGGGCACCCAACTGAAATTATTTGCCATTCTGCAAATAATTTGAGTTGTCTAAGCTAAATTTTGTACTCCATCAAGGGCTTCCCCAGCACCATCAGTGAGATTTCCAAATTCCTTCTGTCGCTTCAGAGTGCAGCTGACTTTTAATGCCATTGTGATTCATCATGAAAACACTCCTGGGATTGAGACATTATTATTTACAATGAACAAAAGTGTTTAAAGCAGAAGTAGATAAACATCTGGGTGAAGAAAGACTACCCAACATGAACCAGGATGCTGGATAAAAGGAATAAATCCATCCTCCCATCATCTCTTTCCACCCCAACTCTTGTGCCCATGCAACCACGCCACGAATGGCTGCTTACAAATGGTTCAGGTGGACCAGCAGTCTATCCTGGCTCACCCAAATACCGCCTGCTGTCTGGAGCTAGCACAAGGGCTTCACTGAGCACAGGCAGCTGAAGGAATTGGACATGGGGACATCTTTCCCTGACAGCGTGCTCTTAGCATTGAGTAGTCACAGAAATGAGCAAATGGGAACTCAGCTATGTGAGGAGGAGTCTGCTGTTTTCTCACATCCTCTGTAGCTGTAACAAGGTGGCAGTAATATTCAAGTATCCACTAGATCTGTGAGATCATGATTTTAATGGGAACTTGTGAGCACAAGTAAAAACAAATGAAAAGGGAAGGATTTAGAACAAATACTGGCTCAGGAACCTTTCTCTGACACATATACAATACATAAATCTGTCTAGTAAAGTGAGTACCACAGAGATTAAAAGGCTTGTTCAATCCTGGTCTGGACAAAGTACAGTAGACCACGGAAGCCACAGCCTTTCCTCTCTTCCTGACAAACACAGTTTTCCCTGCTCACAGTGATTGATAATGCCGCTCCAAAGATAATTTTCCAACCTCACTGTTTTGATCATGGTGCAGCTCTCTCTCTTTGCCTCATCTCTGCCTTGTCAAACATAAGCTAAGAGGCTTCATTTCTCAGCCCACTCTTGTCTTGGAGTCAGCATCAAGAGCTGGACTACCCCCTAATCCATCTGTGTTGAATTTTCACATTTGTAAGCAGTGACATCTGTGTGACTCCATGCACTGGGAAGAGTTTGCTGTAAACATCCACAGTCATCTGGTTTTCAGATCTATTCTTAAAACCCTTTTGCCCTTATGCTCAGGAAAGAAACCAGTAAGACTTCTGATGAGCTGAGACCTCTTCTTGTCTGGCTGACCAACCCTGCCTCTGGTTGTACTCCCTCTCCTGTGGCTTTCTCCTGCAGTCCTTCCTCATATCTTAGACTCAATGTCACAGTCTTGGCCTTGGTGGCAGAACCAGCTAAAGATGTTCCTGCTTCTCCCCAGACTTAAGGAGAAATGAGCTTAGAACTGGCAAAATGATTGTCTGCAGTAGCTTCCAAGGTGGTAGGTGTCTACAACTCCCTACAAGTCAGATCTCTTTCAGGTAGCCTTATTGATAGTTCTAAAAACATAAGAAGATGTTCCCTTAGGAATGCAATGGCATTTAACGGTCATTTTGAGATACTAATGTGGAAGCAATCCCCACTCCAAAGTGTTGAATGAAGAGCTTTAGAATGAGCTGTAGAATTTTCCACTCATTCAACAGCTTTCCTATCTCCTCTACAAAAAAGAGCAACCTCCTTTTGTTTGGGAAAGACTACATATACACACACCCAAGAGGAAAAAAAAGTGAGAGGGGAAAAGAAAAAAGGAAGGAAGGAGGAGGGAGAGAAGGAAAGAAATAGAGAAAGAAAAAGAGAAATGTAGAGAAAGAAAAAGAGAAATGTAGATATCTTGCATATATCTGAACTACAGGAAAGCATCTGGCTCATGTCTGTAACAGAAAGAATAAGGATCACATTCCCAGAGACACATAAATGTTACTTCTAAGACAGAAAGTATGATTCATTTTGCTGTCCTAAAAGGAAAGGTATCATTTGGCCTCCCTGCCAGCAAAGCAGACAAAACGTATTTCAGACGTGTACATAGCAAAAGAGTTTTCTCCTGCACCTTTATTTTGCTGCAGATGGCCGGAGCGTGCATGGATCTGGCTTCTTGAGCAGGCTGGCAGGCTGGCTACAGCAGCAGGCTCCCAGAGCAGGCAAGCACAGCCAGATCAGCGTCACACACCAAGGAGAAGAGCTGGACCGTTGTGCAGAGAAGGAATAGTGAGCATGTTTAACGCTGTAATCTTAGTCCACTGACAATTGTCCTACTGCTGGGGAAGTCTGACATGGATACCTGCCTCTGTGGGGGCATGTCTCCAAATTAAAATGTGGCAAAGGATATCAAATGGAGCATAATGGAACAAGATGGGAATGGGAATCAGTGTAAAATAAGAGGGCAATGCACATGTATTCATTTTAGCTTTTTCCTATTTAATGCATAGAGCTGTAGTAGATTTTAAAGGTGTGTCCTTTGTTTCTGCATGTGTGCTTTTAAGTGCAATGGATGTTCTTTATATGCATCCATGGGCAGTTAACTTTGAAAATTTGTGCATCCTTGTGTGTCCTGCATATTAAAAGTGTCTTAGAAATGAGCTAAGCTTTCCTGCTTCGAGTGTAAGACAGTAACTAACTGAAGGCAATTAGGAAGTGTTATCCTTTATTGGCAAAATATTCCCTTAATGTCTTCCCTGAGGTTTTTGTTCCTCAGAGGTTTTTTTTTTTTGCCACCTTCTGGAGCATCTGGAGGAGGTCAGCCCTGGAGCCAGATTCCAGCCTGGAGAGCAGTGCAAGCGTGTTCCAGGAAGGCTATTCCTCTAGTCCTTAGAGAACTGTCCAGACTTTATGGATTTGTCTACATTCTTCTCTGCTGCAGCTAGGTGTGCAGTTAGGCATTTTTATCATGCTCCCTGGCACGGTACTACAGCACTTTTTCATTTTTATATTTTGAAATTCATCCTGTTTCCCTGGTGCTGTTCCATTGCCAGTTGCTGGCATCCATGAGCATATGTGATAAAACCCAGGAGATATTTTCAGGGACACTCGGTTTTCTTCCCCAGACTGCACTCTCCTGATTTTAAAACCTTCCTTTTCCCTCCTGGCGCTACAGTGCTTTTATAATACAGAAGGGAAAGAGTGATATAAAAGCATCTTTTCATTCCAGCATTTTCTCTGCACTGCATGCTGTGGCCGGCCAGCTCAGAAGCCCAACCAGCAGAAGCAAGCTCCCAGATCACTCCAGACTGCAGTGATGAGAGGGACTGAGGAGGAAAAGCACCATTTCAACTGGAAATGTAATTCCTGTTAGGTTTGAGGGGTATTTTCTTAAGGAATTTTGGAGAAGATTGTCTTGTAGGCACAATAACTAGGATATGAAATAGATCATCGAGAAAATATGTTGGGCTTTTTTATTTTTCCAGTGCCCATCAAGGAAATGTTTCCCTTATAAATTAACTCACTTTTAAAAATTGATTTGATCATGTATGCCTGGGGCAATAGTTACGTGAAAGCTGATATTAGAAAGTGAGGGAAAAGAGAGAATTAAAAGCAAGATGAGGGAAGTAGGTAGGATGCCAGCTGCTTATGTGGTGTGCCCGATGGAAGCCAATGGGTCTTTCAGTGTGCATCCAAAGTACTTTTATCAGATTTTAGAATGAAATTAAACGAGTCACACTTTGTTTTGGAGGAGGTACACTGAGCACACTGTCTCCATCATACCAGCAGAACTAACCACAATGAAAACTTAAAGAGAAAAGCTCTTAAAATAATCTGGATGAAACTCTTTACTGTTTTCCCTTCTGAAAATAAAAGTGCGCTGCCCACATCTGTAGATTTCTGTTGCACAGAAACACAACACAGCGAAATGTGGGTCCTTTTTGCTCTCCCACAGCAGCCTCCCCAGCAGCTCCTCGGCCGTCACCTTGCGCTTTGCGTCCACAGAGAGCCCCGCGTAAGTCACCGGTGCGGAGAGCACCGCCAGGAATCAGTAACGAATGCCGCCTGGGAAAGGGCTTGGAATAAAATATAAGAGGATGCAAACCGCACCCGAGAGGCGGTCTCGGGGCTGGTCGCACATGGTCTCCTCGGCTCCCGGTGGGCAGTGGCAGCCGAGGAGCGCCGGCCGCGACCCCTCTGCCCGCCCGGGCCGGTCCGCTCGGGATGCGGCGGGCACCGGGAGCTGGCTGGGGCAGCGGGGCCGTCTGCTTGCCCTGGGCTGCCCTCTGAAGGCTGAATTTAAATCCACAGCGCCGGGTGAAAAGCGCTCCTCCGTCTCCCGAGAGAATTATTTGGAGGGGACTCCAAAGCTTTGCGGCTGGGGAAGGCTGGGAAAGCAAAGCAGAGAGCCGCGTTGGGAGGGTTGTCAAGAGAGAAAATAAAGAATAAAATATAGGGGGTCGTATGTGGGGCACCTGGTCCCTGCTCCCGCTTGAACAAAACCTTTGTAACACTGAAAACAACTGAAATAGTGAAAACTGTTTGTGTGATGTATATTAAAATAAATAAATAAGATTGTAGGAATTGAGCAAGCAGGGAGCACTTTAACCCAAGTGTTGGCACCAACTGTATTAAGCTGTGCCACTCTGCTTTTTCTTTGCTCGAGTCTAAGAATAAGGTGGCACTTTATACAAATTGTATGACATGCAGTGCCCTAACACTGTCCTTATCTACGACTGCATTGCGGAGACCTGTGAACAGTCCCCCCCAAGGCAAACGCAGGCCTTTGTCCCATCTATCTGTACCCATCTATAGTAAGATTTTGTGTACTAATTTTGTTTACTCATTCTGCTCACTCATATTTTTCTTCATTCACGTTTTGGTGTACTCGTATTTGTAAAAATAAAGCACTTCAGCAACAGTTTGCCCATCTTGGGGAAAGAAAACAAAAGCACATATGTTTCAGTAGGTATCACACAGATTTATCCCCAGCCCACATTGCTGGCTAGCTATTCTATACTATTAGAAACGTGATTGAAACCATTAGCTCAATTTTAATGAGCTCCATGTGCCATTTCAGGTTTTTTTTCTCCTGGAAAAAACTGTCTATCGTATAATTCTCCACACACATAATTGAGATAAATCCCAATATGGGCCATTTTTCAACTGTTTGGTTTAAGAGAATCCCTTTTTAAAAGACGTTTGTGAAAAATAAACACAATTACATATACATGATTGGTTCTGCTTATTGCTTCCGCTAGGCATTAGGAAATATGTGTGCATGTGTGTTCGTTTATACCATGATGCTCACAGCTACAGTGAATTATGGTATGTTATAGCTATGAGTGTTCTCTGAACCGAAATGCTTTCTCAGCCTGATTTCCTAAGGAAATTAATCTTATATCAACATGAGATACTCCAGTAACTTCTGAACCCTTTGGCCTATTTCAGCTAAATTTGACAAAGGTGGTAGAGATCTCAAAGATAGCAAAGCTCCCACTGGCGTGGGAAAACAGATGGCAGGCTAAAAGAAAATCCCATTAATGCCCACACCCTGGGTATGCTGCAGCATGACCATATTCCTTGTTAGACTGCAGAGAATCCAAGAGGGAGCCTGAACCCTGGGTTAGGGACCAAGCCCTATTGGAAAACCTTTGAGTTTTGTGAACTACCTGCTTTTGTTTAAAAATAAATCATCAAACACCTTCTTCACTGATGTGTTCTGTAGCAAAGTCAATTCTTCCTCCATTAGTTTATCTGCCAAAACAAGATTCTGCAGTGCATAGGATAAAACTAGTGCTTGTGTTTCTGCACTGTGAAGGTGAAACTGAGGCACAGACAGGTCAAATAAGTTCCCCTGAAGCTTCTAGTGGTTGACACAGGAACTGGACCACAGGCCAGCAATGCCTCTATTCTGCCTTATATAAGGATTGAGGCATAAATGTTGTTTTCCGAACCCGATGAGGAAAAAAAAATCTTTAGAAAAGCCTCAAAGGTTTCTAGCTTGCAAAAATCTCCTGTTAGCATTTGCTCATGTGGTTGCCATTTTACTTCATCTGCAGTCCTGACAAATCCTATTAGCAACTCACACTACACAAAACCAAACTCTTTGAAATAGATTTTTATCTCTACTTTCAGATGAAGGTTCTAGCTACTCACTGGCCCGTGCTACTGGTGAGCTGAATCCACTTGTTTTCACCCTACAAAACACCAGCAGAGATGGACAAGAGCCTATGATGCTCTCTGGGCTGACAGGTTCTTTCCTACCTGGATCCCAAGGCAGAAGAGACTTGTTCAGAAGGACAATATTACAGCTGTTTTGTAGGAAAAACAGAATAGAATCCTGAATGTTCTCTGCCCACAGTTATTTTGTGCACCAGTATGGGGTACTAACAGTCCTAACCCCAAAAGTTTGTCATAAATAACAGAGTTTAACTCAGTTACAAGGCATGCAGTCTATATCACAACATGAAGCCTAGTGGAAGTTGAAGGCAAGACTTTTCCATGCAGTATCAATTTTAATCTGCATGCTAAATGCAGCAAGCTTGAATTTGTCTTAGTTTTCAGTATGATATTCTTTTTCCCATCCTCTATTACAGAGAATAATAATTATTTGCAAAAGGAAACTATCTAGAGATAGCAGAGTCTTTATTTAGAGGAGCATGGTGAGAAATGCCTCTAATTCTCAGTATCCTACAGGAACCATCTTTACTGTGTGAGAATAAAGATGAGTTCAGTTGCATATACAGCTTCTCCCTTAGTTAAGGTCCATCATTTTCTGACTAAAACTGTGCACTTGTCAGCTGGGCATCTTAAATTAAAATACTTGAAGAAATATTTAACCATCGCTCTGTTATAATTCAGTATTTAACCTATTTTTGTAATTACTAGGGCTTGAGTTACAGTAACTCCAACTGAGATGGGGCCCAGATGCCAGGCATTATACAAACACCTAATAAGAAACTGCGGCTGCTCTGAGTCACTTACATCCTGATCCTGCAAATGTTTAAGAATGTGTTTAACTTTACTACTGTCAGTATTAATGGAGCTGCTCAGAGAACTAAAGGTAAAGAGATGAGATCAACGAGAGCCAGAGATTTCAAGACTGAAGTGTTTAGGTGTCTAATTCCCACTGGTCTCAAGATGTTAATTCGATCTGGCCTTATATGACTTACTGACATTTACACAGCAAATCTTAAACAGACCCAAGGCAAGTGCGCACATTCACATCATTTGCCTTCCATAGTGGTGTAAGGCTATTTCCAAAATCTTCTTCTTGAATGTCTCCTCATTAACTTACATGGGCACTTCTTAACTGAAAGGTTCACACTATCTTAATATTTGGGCACTATATTTTCAGCTTCTCAGTTCATGTTCCAGTAACACACTTAATACCATTTGTTCAGCCCCCTGTGCCCTGAGAGCTGCCGGTTACCCAGAGGAAACACCTTGGTAACACTGAGGCAGTAGGCAGGAGAGAGGCTTTCTCTTGCTACTGCCACTGCACATACCCTAAATAGCAGCATTTTAAAGTTCCCTGGATTAAGAGAGTGGAGGGGTCTCTTTTGCTTCTCCTCTTCCCATTCCCATCTCCCTTCTGGTGCGGCTGCTGAAATCCCCCTTCCTCCCCTGTTTGCTCCCTTCCCTCTCTCGCTTTCTTAAAAATACAGTTTTCTTTCAAGTCCTCTACAGTTACAGTGTTTCGGCCATCAAAGTCCCCTCCCAGCCATTTTCATTTACCTTGTGACTCTGACCCTTTGTAAGGCTGAGGATTTTCAGAGTAAACTGATCCCCAAGGTCCCCAAGGATGTTATTCTCATTTATTCACTCAGCCCTTTGAATGGAGCAGCCTGGGGTTGGCAGCGGTTCAGCAGCCTCGCATTCAGAGAGCACACAATCCTTTTGCTTTCAGAGGCCTTTCAAAATAAGACCTGAGGTTTGCCGAGGAGCTTGAAGGGCTGTCACTCATGCAGCAAGTTACGCTTCACTCCTGGCCACCACTGAAAGCGATGAGCAGAGGAGGGAGTAAGAGCAAGGAGAAGGCAGTAACGGCAAAGAACAACCTCTCAGGGTCATGTCTTCTTCACCAGAGTGCCACACTCTGGGGATGTCCGTGTCCATCACCAGTGAGCCCCCCTCAACCTGGCAAGGACCCCAAGCCCCAGGATGGGAAGAAGAGCATGTCCCCTATGGGAACAGCTGTGCAATGGACACCTCCTTTCTTCAGGTGTGTGGTGGGATGAAGGGAGCACCTCTAGTGCCATCTGCGTGTCCACTGGCAGTCATTACCTCTGACAGCTGGCCCTCCTTTGAGGGAGGGAAAAGGCCCCTCTTTGCATTTTCATTGCAAACTGTTTGGTAACAGTCTCCTGGGACTGATAAGACAGAGACACGTCTGTGAGTGTCCCAGAGGGAGGGAAGGCTGTAGGAAAAGGCTCATGGTTATGTACCACTGTACCTGCCAAATGGTGTGTCACAAAAGGCTAAAATTACCAGCCGGTCAATTATCTGATTAAAGAGAGCCTTTCATCTGAGATTAAAAAAAAAAAAAGAAAGAAAGAAAAAGGAAAGAAAAAGAAAATCCTGGCTGAAAGCAATACCTCTACTAGGTTACCAAACTTAACTAGACATTGCGTTCTTTGCTTTTTACTTTTGGCAGGGATGAATAGCAAAGTGAAAAAAAAAAATGTGTGGAGAATAAACACTTTGCATTAATCAAACATTTTTCTACATTTCTTTCCTCTAACACTACATGATCTCATTTATCTCCCTTTTCACAAAAAGATCCTGTTTTGTTTTCAAAAGAAAGAACGACCGTCCATTCTACATGCTTCCATTTTTGTTCCACTGATTAAATAAGGAACCTTCTCCAGGAAAGCTATTCAGGTTTCATTAGTTTACAGTCGCCTTGGAATCTCTTTGAATTACAGTGAGCATAAATTATTATTCTGTCAACTAACATCAGAAATACCTCTTTAAGGCTCCTGGACTCAACAACGGCTGCTAAGGTTTGGGAATAAATGTACGATGTGCTGGGGCTTCACCAGCTGGTTAATGACCTGCTGCAGTAGTTATAGGGCCCAAGACGAAGTTGAGGAAGATTAACTAATCTGGCCAGTCACTAGTGTGCTGGCTCTGAGCGCCAAGCATCATGGACTGCGGGATTGTAAACTTTATTGTCTGACCTCTGCTGAATTAGGAGCAGGGGTTTTGGGGGGTGGGTTTAATGTTTTATTAATAACATTTCCAGTGTTTATCCTTTCCTGTTTGAGTAACTGAAAAGGGAATTTCCAAACACAGGAGTCAGCAAAGCTGGGTTTCTTTCAAAAGATGCCGTGATCTCTACACGCAAGTCAAACGAACATGGTGCGGGCTGCAAGTTATTCCTGTGTTACAACAGGCAAAACTGGGTTCACATGTAGATCTTCATTCATATCCATTTACATGGTTCAGCCTTCAATTGCTAATTGCTACAGATTAAATTCTCCACAGAGTGATGCCTCTCCAAGCTACTAGCTCCAAACCCCCTCAAAGTTCAATAAAATATGAAACTTCTGTGGTCTCACCCACCTCTGTTGCATTTGATTTCCTATCCAGGCGATGTGAAAGAGTAACAGGGAGGGAGAGTGTTCGTACAAGATTGGCATAGCTAAGAAAAAAAAAAAGGTATGTTATTGTAGTTACAGTGCAACTAAAATGAACTCTCTTTTAACACATCTTAAATCCTTTCACTTTTACGCAACTGTTTATCCTGCTACCCAACCAAGGACATATAGACAGCATCTTTTAAGTATAAAATATTTTTATAATGAAACACTCATCTTCTGTATTTCTTCATATTCAAGGAAAAAGTATGTCTGATGTTAAAACATATTTTCCTAGTAGGTTTCTGCTTTGGACAGAGGAAAAGAATTGGCAGAAAATATATTACCTTTTTGGTGTTTTTCAATTTGCTGCAAAGCAGTTCAGCCAGACTGGATGAGAACAGGAAATCCCATCTCCCTTGTCTCTCGTGGTACTGATCAGTACCAGCTTGGGTGGGCATCTGTGGGATGGCTCACCTAATGGAAAAATTTCCTTCAGTTCCCAGAGTCTGACTGCACAGATGAAACTTCAGAGCATCTATAAACCTGCCAGTGCTCTTTCACTGAGATTTTCTATTTTAACTTGATGTTCTCATTAACTCCATTTCTCTCTCTTTCTCCTTCCTTCCTTCCTTCCTTCCTTCCTTCCTTCCTTCCTTCCTTCCTTCCTTCCTTCCTCCCTTCCTCCCTTCCTC
>JANHFX010000388.1:25515-41397 GCA_027560015.1 Chloroceryle amazona | reverse complement strand
GGAAAGGAAAGGAAAGGAAAGGAAAGGAAAGGAAAGGAAAGGAAAGGAAAGAGGAAAGGAAAGAGGAAAGGAAAGGAAAGAGGAAAGGAAAGGGAGTTAGTATTCCTTCCTACAGAGGCTGGCAAAGTGTTCTGCTGCCTGGGTGCCCTCCTCTCATTTCCTCAGAGCACTTGTACAACAGATCACTACTACAGAATGGTTGACCCAGTGGACTGCAACCCTCCTACTACCTCTTCTGAGGGGGACTAGAAATGTGCACCCAACCTATCACCTTCTCTATTAGCTCCATAAGAGAAAAACATGAGAGACCTGTGGTTTTAACAGTAATGCGTGGGCATCCCTTAGCTACAGTCCTTACAGAATGGTTATGCATTTGGCACCATAGTTTTCAGTAAGCGTATTTCAGAGCCATGGAAATCTATGGGGTTCTTCCAGGTTTCACCCATAATCTACTGGCAGTATGTCTACATAGATGAGAACTTTGATCTTGCTCTAACATGGCAGCACTGACTTAATCTAGAAGCTGTAGCTGGTAGTGTGTGAGTCCACTTAACTTTGATTCTTACAGCAAGACAGCTTATATGTCATCTTGGAGAGAGACAAAGTCAGCTTGGCCCTCTATAACACAGTAATAGATTGTGTGTACCAATCCATGGGCCCTGGGTACCACGTAACACAGCTGCTTGAACTCTGTCTGGTCCATGCACCACTGATGGCTGCAGAATACCTGCAAGGGTAATGGTCATAGCACTGTGTCCGAGGGTGCTGCTTTAGCCTCTGTGTTTCCAGCTGCTAAGCAGCAGGAGAAACCTGATAAATATGTAAGAGATTTCTTTGTGCTACATTTTCACTTGCTTTACTTGCTATAGAAGCAGTAGGTGATGAAAAGGACAGGATGAAAAGTTATGTGTATGGCTGTGAAAGAGAGAGAAAAATACAGCTGGGCATCTCTAATGAGGTGCAGTCCAGTTTATAAAAAAAGATAAAACATGGTTGGGCTGAGCGCCCTAGTGCAGCACAGGCCCAGGTTCTTTGCAAACAGGAACTAATTGCTAAAAGCTCTCCAGAGGATTTTTTTTTTCATTCCTTTCAGTTAGCATTGGCAAAGAGCTAGAAATTTCATCAAGAGGAATGATCTCTTATAAGTCCTTCTTTCTTAAATCTTTTTTTCCTCTTTACTGATGTGAGGATTGGCACCAATTTAAGCAACTTCTTTCATATCTGAACATGAACGTTCTTAAATTGGTTTAACAATTTAATCCATTTAGCTGAAGTCCAATCCAGTCAAATCCATTCAAGAATTGCATAGAACAGACTCTCAGTGTTTTACTCAAACCACTGCTCCGTTAGCAAGAAGAGTAACAACAGCAACTTCAGTCAACCAGCTCATGTTGCTCCTTCTTCTGTTAACCCACCCTGACACCCTTGGCTGACTCCTGAAAGACTTAGGGGGCCTTGTAAATTGGTTTCCAGTGAGAGAGAAATCAGTGTCTCCAAGGTTGACTGTGGCTCTACAGGTATGCTAGCTTTATGTTTACCTTCAGGAAAGCTGTTAAAAAAGAGGCAATCACATATGGCCTCTACAAAATCTCTGTAGTTTAGCATCTCATCTACTACAGCAATACCTTCATCCAAAAAGTGATCGTCCTTCAGAGCTGCCCTTAAATATTGTAGGCAGTGAACTGCCAGGGTTTGTTTTTTTCCAAGGGATCTTTCAAGCAGCATCAAAGATAAATGCCAACCTAGTATTTTGCCACATGCCAAAGATTTGCTCCTGACTGAAGCTAAGGATGGTAACTCATCAGGGCCATCCTACCACATCACACAGTTGAACACTGGAAGGGTTAATAGTTTTTCTATGCCTGTTTTATAAGGAAGCTAGGAGAAGTGAATTTACAGGTCTGCTAAGATGTTGCCCAGCTGGCTAGTGACACTCTGGGAGCTCTGCTGGGTGCTGAGGCACTTGGGAAAGCCTGTTGTCACCAGTGTGGCATGGGACCAGGATGGCTCACTGGCTCTTCCCGTCTGCCCATTCCAGTCTGCAGCCTGCAAATTACAGGCTGCACTCCCACTGTAAAACACACACACTCCTGTCCCCCAAGTTCATTATGTTATTTTTATATTCATGAAAACATTAAAGTCAGGGTAAAAGGGACAAATAGTGCAGATTTGAAGATTTTCCAGCTAGACCAAAAAATGCTGCATGGCATGTGTGTTTAGCATTAGCAGGAAAATAAATGTGCTGTTTTCAAATTTTTGCTTCAGGGTCAGCCAACATCAGTCTACCATGTAACAGCTTTGAGGGGGGAAAAAAAGCTTCACTTAAGGATATATCTGCCAGAGTAAACAGTGCCTCAAACCAGGGAAATCTAAAGCACATGCCTTATTGTCAAGTTTGGTTTAACTTGTTCTACAAATCAAAACAGCAGCTCAGTTTTTAAAGCCTATTTTTAAGTCCTCTAGAGTTTTATCAAGGAGGTTAAAGACCTACATTAATGTTTCAGTCCCTGCATTTAAATCTTTTTTTTTTTCTCTTTTTTTTCCCATGAATTAATGTCTTATTCCATTCTTACATGCAGCTCTTCCTACCTCTTCATCATGTCTCATAAATTAGAGGGTTGGACTCCCCTTTTTAACTGTCCTGATATACCCTGCACTCTGTGGGCAGTCTTTAGGCAGCCACAGGGGCTTCTTCTGAAATATGTTAGTGCTCCCTGTAGGACGAGAGTAGCTGGACCCCAATACACAAAATTTTGTTCTCCTCTGTGTGAGTAGGAGGAGGCTTATGCTCAGAATTTCCTTCTCCTTAGGAAACAAAGCACATACCAAAAGAGAAATCTCCTGCACTTAGGATACATGCAGACAATTCTTCTGATTAATGTGGGAGTTTTTGTGTGCATATCTGAGGGAAAAATTTGGCTCTTTGCTATTTAAATAAAACACTGAAGAGTATTTAAGGAGTGAAACCAAGCCTGGAATGTTTTGAAGACTTTTCCAAGAATCTCGAAGAAAAGAAAAAGTCTTTGCCAAACATAGACAAACCTCATCAAATCCTATAGCTTCCTTTTAACCTTTATTGGTTTTGTTCCCCCCCCAAACCAAGCCTCAGCAGGTAATTCTGCTTGCTTGATTGCAGCTGAAGTTCCATGATTATTTTATTCCAGAAGTCTGAGCTGTGTTTAAAGGGGATGGGTGGGGTAGTCCCTTCACCCTTCTTTGTCTACCCAAAGCCACTTGGGCCCTTGTGGCTGCGTGTAATTTGTTTGGTTCTGCATGGAGCTGGATCAGGGAAGTGATCCAACTGAAAATCAGCTTTTTGTCACCCAGCCCTTCATTGTGCCTTGCTCCTCCAGCACCGCGTGGCTGGATAAGCAGTAATGTGAGTGTAAGGAAAGAGTGGGGATAAGTGACCAGATGAACAACAGAGAAGAGGAGCTGAGGTTTTTCATCACTCCCCCCACCCCCCCAACATTGGCTGAAGCAAACGTACAACTTTGCCCCAGACCTTAGGGTGGTGTGCTGGTAAGTCTCACTCAAGAACTGTTCCAAGATGAGTGGTGATTAAATACTACAAGTCTTCACGGAACATAAGAAAAATCCATTTCTTTAAAAATAATTTTAAATTTAAACATTCCATCTCCATTTCTTAAATGTCAACAACAAACATGTCCATAAGAAAGCAAGATCCATTTCTCTGAGACTGTATCCAGCATGTAGAACAGTTTTGATATCTGGCATATAACTATGCATGCTGATGCATGATAAATGAGGGGAAAAATAAGTGGAAAGATATTTCCTGTTTATTGCTGCCTGTATTGTAGCATCACCTATGTGCAACATTGCTTAGCATATCTATTGTGAACATTGGATAAGATTTTCTCATTTTTAGTGTTAGTTTTTGCATTTATTGATGGTATATGAGTAAAATGGGCATAATTATTACAGAGGCTACTTCCCTGTCATTGTGGCTTTTGGGGTCCTGATGAAGCATGCAACAAGATTTGGGTGTCACTGTAGTAATAATAAGTTTTTTAGAATCTCTGGATACCAACTTGTCCTGTGCCAAACCAGGACACAAGTACTTACTATAAAATGTGATCTACATCAAGCAAATTGGGAAATTTATTAAAAATGAAACCATGTCTCTAGAATATCCAAAACATTACCGAATTGATGTATGATCAAAAGGTAAAGAGGTGAAAGTGATTCTCAATGGGCAAAAGTTGAAGTGCATTCAAATCTGTGAGCCATTACTCCAGTAGGACTTGTTGAATGTGTATGTAACTGCTCACCAATATCAGTGTGTGTCAGATAGATCCCATATCTTTCAATAAAGCCGGGGTAGATGCAGTCATTCAGGTGTGGAGCTGGAGTGACATCAGAATTTGGCTTCGGCTGGTGTGTTAGCAAGAGTTGTAACAGAAGTATTGACTGTAGCATGCAGTTGGATTCAATGAACAGAGGAAATAAAGTACATATGATTCCTGCCCAACAATATCCAGATTGCTCTGAGATGGGATGAAATGTAACTTTTTAGAAGGATCAGTGTTTGAAGTGTTTCTTCTCTCTTAGTCAGCAAGGACTGCTTCAGTTTTAAGGTATTCTGTGAAAATTGCTTAAATGGCACTTGCCAAGGCCTCCCATGCAGAAACTCAGAAAACTACATAACTCTCTGGGAGTGCTCAGGAATGAGCAATACCTCACCAGTTATGTTTAAGCAAAGGGGTTTATGCAAATGTGATTTCACAGAGGGAAAGAGGAGGTGGGGACACAAAAAATTAGCAGTTTGAAAGAAGTGAATGCTTATCAGTAAGGGAGACCACCACCTCCTGGGCAGCTCTTGGCTCAGCACTCCTGTGGCTGGCTAATACAGTCACTGTCACAGGCTTTTCCTGCCCTTGCTGCTGCACAGACCAAAGGCACTGTGGAGTGGCCATGGCTGGGGAGGGAAATCCTGCCCGGCTCCTTGGGGCAGCACTTGTCAGCCTGTGCCAAGGATGGGCTGTGTCCTGCCCAGACATCGCTCCCTTTTGCCACTGCTCAACATTTGGGTGTTTGGATACCCAGCCATGGTGACTCCATCTCTGAGAGCTGCACTGGCTCCCTGCTTTGGTTCCCTGCAGAGGAATGAGTGACCCTCAGCACTCTCATAAGACCCTCACCCCCCAAAATGGAGGTCAACCCTCATTGGTTTCTTTTTTGCTCCTTTCTCCATTTCTTCTATACCTTCCAGTTTGGATCTTGTACCTCAATTTCAAAATCTGCATCCTGCCTAGAGTCACCCTCCACCCCATGCATTGGTGACATGGACACAGGTGGCAATTTTTCCCCATTATTTAGCATCTGTACAAGGAAAAATTACCTCAGTCGGTTCCTGCACACAAATGGCTCCAGTCTACCCATACAGTTCCTTCTATTTATTAAAGATATTGGTGGAGAGCTGCTTCCTCAGCAAGTTTCCATCTGTCTGGAGGCCTGGGCTGCCTGTACACCTGGTGTTGACAGCAAGCACCTCAGTCTTTCAAGGTTTCAGGCCATGAGGACTGCAGAGAAGTAGAAACTACTTTTAGGGCAGGCTCTGTCCAAGAACAACACAAATTAGGTGTGGATCACTTCAGTCACATGCATCCCTGTTGTGCTGTTGTCATATGTATGCAGCTTATCCAAATATACTTATTGACTGCAATCTTCTTCTGTCATGTTTGTGGAGGAGGGGAGGGAATGGAGGACATGGACAACTGGCTTGCAGCAGTACCCTGTGGAATGGGATAGCTGAGAAACCATCCTGCTTGGATCACTGTGCAGAAAGACTTTGTTGCCAAGAGTCAACATCTTTAGTTTTGCTTCAGGCTCAAATTTAGCATGCAGACGTTATGCTCAGAGGAAACCTTTTTACAGCAGCTGGCCATTTTAATTATAGAAAGAATATAAACCATAAATTTCTAATATTAGATACATTTCTTACAGTCCTTGTTACTGAAAATAATGTCTTAGGGCCATATCCAAGGCCCACTGAATCAGTGGAAAGCATCCCACTGACCTCATTGAGATTGGATCAGGGCCTTAGTTTCTTAAAATAAAATTTTACAAGGTGCAGGCTAATCCTATTCCACATATTTTTAGTAAAATGGCTGGAAGTTGGGGTTTTTTCTTCCCATTAAGATCCATAAGAAACCAAAACACAGCCACAATAACCTCTTGGCACCAAATATTATATAAGGAATTATATAAGGGGCGGGGGGAGGATGGTGGTGAGACTGTTTTACACCTGTACTTCTACACGTCTGGCTCAGAACACAGGTCCCAGGAGCAGCAGCGAGGTCCTGTTGCGACTGGCAGAGCTGCATTCACTCTGCAGCACCCCGAGAGCAAGGGGCCGTCAGCCTTTCCCAGGAAAGCAAGCAGCGAGCCAAGCACAAAGCTGCAAGCAGCACCGGACGCTCCAGAGTGCTTACCGAATTCCACCAATATTTCATATATTTAATTTTTCATATGTAACCAGGCTCTAGACAGCTGTAAGGAGCTAGAGCTACCAAAACACTGTGTGACAAGCTGTGCCTGCGGTATGTCCAGCCACACCAAGCCCAGAAAACAGTAAAGCACTCCCGAGAAAGTTTGTTTTTGTGATTTTCCAGCCTACCTTCCAGACCATAAAGTTGCAGATAAGCCTTAAATAAGCAAATGGGGGGGGGCGGGGTTATCCAAATGAAAAAAATATTGACCTGCTCCCTTTATTCGAACTCCAGTTGGTGGTGCAAACTGAAAAGGAAATGTCTTAAAAGGAGCAGGGAGGTTAGAAACAAGGAGAGTTGCGTGCAAATGGAGGTTACGTCTCCTGCACCCAGAGGAAATCCCCATCTTCGGTGCTGCAGGAGCAGCCAGGTCGGCAGTCAGAGGGTCCCTGCACTAATATCTACAGCATGGCAAAAGGTGTCATTTTAAGAAGACGTAAAAACTATAGAGGAAAGAGGAGAAAAAGCTGAAAGCGTGGGGAAAGAAAAAAAATAAAGAGGCATGAAAGTGTAAAAGTATAGGTGACACAAACAGAAAACTGATGTTCCCAACACACCCACTCTCTGGCAGCTATTGCCACAATATTTCTGGGGTTGCCTTTTATTTTACTTCTACGAGCTGCATGTTAGCTCCCGTGAATTTTAAGGACCATGTTTCTAGCTGGGTGAAATGCACCCTCCTGAGCAGTCTGGTGACCTCTTCATATGTTAAAGTGGCATCAAATCTGGGGCACAAACAATACTGTGTCCCAAACCAGAACTGCCCCAATCAGTGCCATCTGCAGAAGGCTTGGTAAAACACATTCCAAAATTCATGGATTTTAATGGGATCTGGAAGTGGAGTGCAGCTAAAAAGCGTGCAGCCTGGGTTGCAATTAAAGCGTACTCACAACCTGACACTTTCAAAGTGTTTTAACACATTGGTGTAAAGATATGAATGCCAAAGGTCAGATGAAAAAGAAAGGGCTAGAAAAACACCAAGAAGACAACATGAATCCGTGACAGCACCATTCAATTTCACCATCAGGAATAATGTATTTATTTTATGCGTGAGCCAAGGTTTAAATTGCCAACAGCTTTGTCATCATACCCTTTCACCCCTGGCTCACTTTTGCATACAGTATATCACAAGACACAACAATTCATTTTCTCCTGTCTCACTTCCTGTCAAACCCTCCTGCATGTTGCATAGGGATTTCTTGCCCCATAACTGTGGATTAAATAGCCAAATGATCCAACAGTGAAGCCTAACGCACACTTCATTTGACATTTCCAGCTTGCATTAGCCTGGTCTTGTGCCCACTCCCTTGGTACCCTGAACACATGTTCATATTTTAAGATTAATTTTAAGTTTAAAAAGTATTTTTCCCTAAGCTGAAGAAGAGCTGAACACCTGGTTCTAAGCTGGGGGCCACTTCAAAAAGTGGACAAGTCTACCCAGGTTGTCATCCGAGCATGGGATGCTCATGAGCTTTTTTCTTGTTTCCTCATATTCAAAGATTTATTTGTGTTTTCAGTAGAGTAACTGGTCACTCAAGTTCCGTAGTGTACCTGAAATAATTTCATTTAGTCAAAAAATACGTGTTGTTATGCAAAAGAAATGTCTGATAATCTGCTAAAACTGATCCTCAAAAAAAATGTGCAGCTACAACTTTCATTTACGGAAAAGTGCACAATAAGCAAATGAAGATGCTTGGAAACACAGCCACAGGCAAAGGTTTCTAGATGTCATTGAAAAGTCTATAAATAAGTTTTCTCACTACTTACCCTAGTGGTTTAGCAATCCAGACTGCGGGTAACATTTTATGTCCACGTAAACTATACCATTTCCATTAGCTTCACAGGGGATGTGACACTGAACCCAGTGCTAAATTATGCATTTTTGTGTTCAGGCTTTGCAGACAGGAGAACAGACAGCTATTTGTAATTGTACCCTAGTCATTTTTAACAACAATGTGCAGAAAAGTTCAGCCATCCATACTTATCAGCAAGAGGAAACGCCTCATAAACTCAAAATGCTACACTAAGGACTCTTTCAGTTTTACTTCTCTCTTTATTTCCTTAAAGAGCGCTTTGTTTCCACTGCTGTCTTGTTCCCATTCAACTCTGAGAAATACAGCCTACAGGCTTTACCAGTCTGCCTGCCCCCAGATACACTTACAGCCAAATATTGCTTCCCCTTCACTTCTTAAAACAAACACCCCCTGGCTGCTCCCCCCTCACTTCTCGGAAGACCCTACAGAAGCAGCCGGGATACTTTGCAGCTATTTGTCAGCTGGCACAGCAGCAGTGTGTTTTTTTCAGAGGAGAAATTGCAGAAGGATGAAATGTGCTTGACACAGGGGTACCTGGAAGAATGGGGCATCCCACCAGGCCCAAGGGCCACCTGGGGAGCAGGGTCTTCTAGGGCTGGAGAGCCAGGGCTCTCCTGAGCCCACTCCTGACTGGCCATGAGGGGAGCAGGAGGCAGCAGGGAAGGACAGTGCATCCCAGGGTGCTTTGATGCCACAGCCAGTAGTGGTTTCTGCTGGGAAGGGTGAGGTGAACAGGGCTGACAGCCACCAGGCTGTGGATAGGCAGTCTGGGTCACCAGGGTTAGGCTCAGGGCAAACTAATGAGCTCCCCCCCTCCCTTCCTTAAAAATAGCTTGGTGTTCTGCTGTTTACTTTTCATGACCACACATGCTTCTGGTTCTGTAAAATAAGGTCTTTGCACTCTTTCATCTAGCATGGCGAGTGAGAGTAGCAGCCAGTCCACTGCTCACATGCTCATCAAAACCATTCCCCAACATCAGCTTGGTTTTTATGCTTTTTGGGCATTTCAGGTTTGCCTGTAGCAATCGCCAACCATATTTGTCATACCAAGATGCCATTTTTCATCCCAAGAGCTGAGTTGCTCATATGTGGCAATTCAATTATCAGCCTTAGAAGTGCTTCAAAACGTAAAGACTAAATATAGAAACAGTAAACATTAAACCACACTGTGGGTGACCTTTCCCTGAGAGGTGAAAAAACCCTGCCTGTTGTCCTAGTCATTCCAGGTGCAGCTCCTGAGCAACCCGGCTGCAGTACCTAAAAAGGGATGCATTCTTAGAAGCAGAAGTTGCACCCAAAGGGTACCCAAAGGTGAGCCAAAAGGTACCCAACAGTCGGCCAAAATAGGCCTCCAGAGCTTATAAAGGCCATTCTTTTCTTCAAAGACTAGCATTTCTGTTCTGTGACATCCTGGAGCTAAAATTTTCATAAGGACTTCATTCTCTGACGTCCCATCTTCAACAACACCTACAAAACTGACTCTGAAGATACACAAGTGACAAAGCTGCATGAATACTGGAATTTAAAAATCAATAACACAGGCTTGATCATATGGTGCTTTGGACACAGTTTTGAGCTCCTGAGAATCTGTTCCTGAGAAGACTATCCAAAAACTTTGTCTTAAAGTTAACGACTAAAATAAATCTATCAGTGTTGCAAAGAGAGTTGGATGGGTGGGTTCTCCTTGTCCAGGACACCTAAATCATTTCATTTGATTGCATCACTGATGTAAGTGTTAAGCTGTTATTTTCTAACTTGCCTCCAGGGTGTCCATAACTACCACTCCAGATGACAGGAGGAACAAGAACAAGAATGCTAAGCACCTGACACTGTCGGAAACCCCCATACATATCAGATCTCGCAGGGTACATACCACTTACCACTGTAAATACAACCATTACTCAGGGTTATTCTGCTTTAGAGAAGTGACAATATATGTGGTAGCTAGCAGTAAATGCTCCCTGGTAAATGATGCCTGTTATATGTAAACATGGATGATAGGTACAGCATTTTTAATTCCTTGCAAACTAAGCAGAAAGCTCTTTTCTCGATTCAATAGTTATTGAAACATTACTAAGAAGTGATGCTCTCTCTGATTCACCTTTAAAGAGAACAGAGTGACTAAAAAAGTCTTTAACAGACTAGCTGATGCCTACCACAAGGAAATTTCCCAGTGCATTTTCAAAAACTGTCCATTGATGTTTGCAAAATGCATATTCATAAAGAAAATTTAGACGCATGTATTCAGAATTTGCAGTAGCAATCAAATACCAGGCATTAATTTGCATCTGCAGTTCAACTAGAGGTTCAAAAAAGCAGATGGATATTTGGTAAATAAATACCACCTCTTACAGTATATTTGACTTTATTTGGAGATGATGTTGGATAGGCTTATAAAATTGAACACCAGTTAATGCACTGAAATATTACATTCATATCCCACTCACTCAGACACTGATATTCTCTAAGCACAGGTATGATGCTAAGGGTAATAAGCATGTGAGATATATATATATGGGTTTTTTTCCAGACAACACTGTCATTATAGGAACAAGTTACTTGTTCCTGGGCTGTAAAATGAAGGGGAAGATATTTATTTTACGTAGGTTTCTCTGTCATTGATGATGCCCAATGCACAAAAAAAAAAAGACATTTATGTTTACTAAAGCCTGGTCTAAAGTTAAGAATTTTGTTGGGATTTGTTTTATAAGTTGGGAAGATAAGTTCTGCACACCACTGATTAGCAGACACAGTATTTACTCTGGCCTCTTTGCTGGCCCCCTGTGATATGAGGGAGCACTGTCCAGATTAACCACCAGCACACTATGTAGCTGCAGGAATGATCCCCAGATACATCTAACCCATATGGCTTGAGCTTACCTCCTGGGGTAACAGATGAACAGCCTGATACATGTTATGTCCTCTGTAGGGACCCAGCAGAGTGTTCACACCCAGTCTTTGAGGAGCTTTAGGTACCAGCAAAAGTCCATCCATGGAAACATTTACGCCAGTATAGCCTACAGTGGACTCCTATGTCCAGCCTTGGGCTCCTGAGTACAAGAAAGACACTGACATACTGGAGTGAGGCCAGTGGAGAGCCAGCAGGATGGTCAGGGTGGTCCTCCTGGGGTGGAAGGACAGGCAGGGAGATGAGATTGTTCAGCCTGGAGATGGCTGTGGGGAATTTACTGCTGGCTTCAGCTACCTAACAAGAGGGTGCAGAAGAGACAGAGCCTCAGAGATGTGCAGCAGTAAGGCAGGGGACAAATATTGCTTGTTATAATAAGAAAAATATATGCTTAGATATTAGGAAAATATTTTTTTCATGAGGGTGGGAAAACACTGAAACAGGGTCCCAGAGAGGGTGTGGGATTTCTGATCCTGGAGATACCAGAACTTGACTGGACAAGGACCTGAGCAACACAATCTAAACCAGGGGTCTGGCCCAGGTGATCTCTGGAGGTTCCTTCCAACCTAAATTATTCAGTGATTCAATGACAATGTGTCTAAGCTATACCAGCAGAGATGTGTCTTTTCTGTTAATCGTCAGCGTTTTTAACTGTTACATGAGAGTTTGGAATTAACTGGACATATAATCAGCACAGGAAATGAGATTTTCTCCTTAAAATTAAAGTGTCACGGTAGGAAGGACCATAAGCAGGGGTTGATAGTGCTGTGCAGTATGTTGTATAAAATCAACAGGTTTTGTTGCTTTTTCATTTTTGGGTAGGATTTTACCTTTCTAAGGACTATATATATATATTTTAAAAAAGAGTATATTAAAGCAATATGAAATGAGACAGGTAAGTACTCCTTTTTTGTTTGCTTCCGTGCCTTACAGTTCTGCCTTCTTCTATACATTATTTTGGTTTGTACCACATGGACTTAAGAACTGTTGACATTGTTTCTCAAGCAACTTTATCTTCTCTCTGTCCTTTCCTTCATTGCCCTGGTTCCTGGCCCTCCCTTTTCTACTCTTTTGCAAATGTTAATAGCTGCCTTCAGCTGTAGCTGATCTACAGATAGCAGAAGAGCCAGAAGCTAATCTGACTTCCTTCATGTCCACTGAATTAAACTCATTTTCTGTATGAGTAGCTGGAAATAATGTCAGCCACTGTTTGAGACAAGATCACCAGTGCCTGTCCAAAAGCAAAGCCACGCTGTAGGAGGGGGCTGGGAATTAGACTCAAACTTGATCTCAGACTTGGAATCAAATTGTGATTTGGGAACCAGGAAACTATTTATTTTTTTTTTACAAAATATCTGTTTGAGAAAGGCAGAAAATAATTTGTAAGAGCCAAATGTTCAGAATCCAGTGGAAAGACAGTCCTACAAACTGTTTGCAAGGAAAAATGTCTGGTGTCATTTATTTTCCCTATACTCCTCAAAACAGGGTTTGCATGCATTCCTTGTTAATATGATGAACTGCTGCATCAGTTTCTTCTCCTAATGGAAATGGCCTGACAAGCCCAGGGGTGTTAGCTAAAACCCTGCATCAGCATGGCGACAGCACAAGTAACCAACACAGAAAGCATGTTTGACCTCTGAGAGAAACTTCTCCTGCAGCCAACGATAAAAATAGCAAACCAGCAGTGTTTAATACTTAGCAGGTATAAATGAGGCAAAGATGAACCTCAGTGTGATAAATCTATTCTGAGGGTCTTCTCTATACACATTTAAACTGCACCATGTCTATGGCTCTTAGACAACTATGTTAAGCTGAATGCAAAATCAAAAGTGCATAGGCATACACTGGGATTCCAAATTTCATTTTTGATGAAGCCAGTAAATACAGCATCGCATTTAGACTCAAAGGGCATGCCTAATTTTTAAGGTGTGGAAATCATTAAACAATAGAACTAAGATATGATAATTCATCTGTGAGGAATGGTTGGGTTAATTCTGATATCACGGTGAAATCACTTATTAACAACGTGAGCTACCTACCTACCTACCTACCTATGATTCTAACTATGACAAGGTCATTAATAAAGTCTGGCTTAAAATCAGTTTCATGCAAGGTTCACCTGTATGTGATCTCACCTGTATGTATAGGCACATATGGAATAAATCTGTGCAGCTTCATTTTTGAAACTGTTCAAGTGAAACCAAGATAAATTTTGCATTTCTTAAGAGACTCGCTCATTAAACTTAATCAATGAACTAATCTGAGATTTACTTTTAAAACCACAAAACATCAAGTAATGCATACAAGATTCTGAGCACTAAAAGGGTATGATTTGGGTATGAAGTGTTTGAAGGAAAAATTCAAATCAGCTTTCATTGCTAAAGGCCTGTTATAATCTGATAGGGAAATAGTTCTAGAAATTGGCCTCTACTTGTGTTAGATTAGGGCAGTGCATTACCACGTGGCTTTTGAGTGGTGAAGAACACAAGAATAAATCCAATGCTGCAAAATGTGAATTCCTGAAGATGGAGCTGTCGGCGAGGAAAGGCCGTCCTCATGTAACAGATTCACTTTATATGGCATCTGTAAGTGTTACGATGGTAATACTGGCCTAAAAAATGCAAAATACCAACACCAATTTCAGGAAACAGCAGTGTTAGAGTGGTGTTTCTGACTCAGTCTTGTGATCCAAGGATTGAATCGGTAAGGAGATTGGTAAAAGAGCTGTGGTGGAGGCACAAGCTCATGGACACAGGTCATTGCTTTGTAAGCAGCATTGGACAGAGAACAAGAGTGTCCAACAAAACCAGATGCTTGTGAACCAGGTTTTTAGAAGGTACAAACAACAGTTTCCTCAGCCTCAACTTCATACCCTAATTGGTGACCACCAATGTTATCTTACACTTAGCATTACAATCAGTGCTATCTTCAGAGGTGGCAGAGGATGGTCTTGCCACTGCTTCTTTCATATTTACAGCATGTTCTCCAGCCTGCAGTTCAGCTGTTGTTCCTGTAAGTAGCATATGCCAAAGACAGAAGCATACAAAAATAATCTGCATTTCTAGCAGATCCACAGAGGAAACTCTTCCGTTAGCTTTGCAAGTAGGTATTTTTGGTCATTTTGCTACAAATTCTTCCTCCTAAGAACTCAACACTGGATTATTTCTGGATCTGAAGTGTTGAGATAGATGCACTTAAAAAGGCAATTCTCATTTGGTAGTATGCACAGGAACAAGTGTTTGTTTGTTCGTTTTAAATGGGATTTCTACATTTTTCTTTTAGACAAAATTAAGTTCACCAGAATTTTTAAAAAAATAAATAAATCTTTGGTTATTGCAAAGTGGTTGGGTTAGTAGGTGGAGATACTACAGTTAATATTTGCAACCCCCAAGCTATTGCAATACAGACTAAACAGGTTGGCTGAAGCTGGCAGTGCTGAGCAGGATGATGGCAATTCTTCCTCTTATTGGAATTGCAAGGGACAAGAAGAGTTGTAGAAACTGCAGCTCATCAGCTAGACATGGGACATTCCTAAAATGCACTGGTGTTGCTTAAATTCAGAAAGCTTTCAAAGAGATCTCAAAGCGACAAATAAATCCGAAGCAAAATTTAATCTCCAGAACAGAAAATTCATCTTGGGAAAACTCAGTAAGCAAAAGAACCCTGCTTTTACAAAACTCACTCTGTGTGCATGCGTGCATGCATGCGTGCATGTGTGTGGTTCCTGTGGTTATGGTATAGCAGGCCATTGAATTATCAAACCAGTAATTTTGCCATTAGTTTTTCAGTTTGCTTCTTGCATGCATATTCTGTGGTCAAATCCATTAGTAAGTTATAGTGATAAACACCTGGAGTCTATCAAAAACAAAGAGAGTCTTATTCTGTAGGTACAACCAGCCTGGTGAACATAACAAGCAGAGACTAACTGCATAATATAGAACTTAAACAGGAATATGTTTTTTATGATGTGCCAGCATAAGGGAGATCAAAGACTAAAGCCAAATAAATAGCAACTGGGTACCAGCAAAGGAAACATATTTAGACCTTAAAGTAATCAGAAACAAACCTAGTGTATGCCAACACCCTCTGAATTCAAAAGTAACATTTTCCTCCTTTTCATAAAAGCTTCAAGAGCTGGAAGATTTTGTTTTAATTTTAAATCTACTGTTTTTATGATTGGAAGGGAAATTTCATTTCTCACAGAAAACGGAACACGAAGCACAAGAATCTTCCCCTCATCCCATCATCTAGGTTTTTTTCTGGTGGTTTTAGGGAGTTACATTCTCTGTTGCCCTCTGATTGAATTTTCCTTGGCTGCTTGGTGGAATTTGCCAGCTTACATTAACCATTTATTGAGCTTGACTCTTTATCTGCGAGATCGTCTGGCAAACTGCAACAATCTGTCTGGCACCTGGGGGCTGGCAGAGCAAATTTTTCCAGGTGGTACAAGAAGACACCCAGAATTACACACCAACGCTATTTTGTGAGACAGTTTGCTCAAACAAAAAAACCCCAAATGACTAATGCTCAGTGTCATGTTTAGTACCTGTAATGTACTTACAAAACCAGCTTTAAATGACTACTAGTACTAAAAAACACTTGGGGGGGGGACAGGAGATGGTGGAGGGGTTGGAGGGGGGAGCAGGGG
>JANHFX010000388.1:0-25415 GCA_027560015.1 Chloroceryle amazona | reverse complement strand
TTTTTAAGCCGTGGAAATGTCCTGAAAAAACAGCTTTTAAGGGATAAAGAGTACAAAAAACGGTGGGGGGGGGGGGCGGGGGGGGGGGGGGGGGTGGGGGGGGGGAGCAGGGGGAAGATACAAGGGTGGCAGTGAATTGACAGGCTGAGCCTGGGGGTAAACAGTTACATCTGTGCTTGATTTGTCAGGGATTTACATTAGTGAAACTTTAACTCTGCAGATGATAAGTTAAGATTACACTTCCAGAACAAGTTTATGCAAATAAAGCTTAGTCTACTGAGTGTGAGTCCAGACACAGTGGATTTGGCAGGTTTCACTAAGGATGATGGCTGGGTTTAATAAATTCATTTACATAAAGGATTAGGACATCTGGAAAGTAGCATGGCAGTTTACTGAGATATAAATAACATTAATTGGGAGGTCACAGGTATGCAAAACACTCTGCACATGCAAAAGAAAATCATGGAAAATGAAGGGGCAGAGACTTGCATCTTGCTTTTGGTTACATCAAGCTAAGCTATAGGCATTAGCAGCCCCATGCCTTTCTAAATGCCACTCCTGATTTTGGTTCCCATTACAGAACCCTACCTCATGACAGATATGCACATAAACAGTCCCATTTCTTAAAAAGAAATAACCCCAAAAAATCAGTGGTTCATATCAACTAACATCATGAGACAGACAGAATTCAAAGAATGTGTAGGAAGTTACTTTAAAATTGTTATCTAAATAAGAAGTGGGATAGATAATTCAGTTTTACCCAACAGCATGATAACCTGCTCCCATGGCACCACTATACAGAGCTAAAAATATCTTTCTTTGAGCTTTTTTCATTTTTCCAGGGTTTTTTTTATAAGCTTTGCTTAAGTTCTGTCCCTTCTCCAAGATATTAAGCATATTCAAACAAAATATTTGTCTGCCTGCATACTTGTTTAGACATAGCACCGTAGACGTGCCACATTGAGATGTACATGGGGACAGCAACAGTAGACTCATCTGAACTAATATATTACTCTCTGACCTGCTTGTGCAAAGCCCTGTGTGAAGTGACTTGGTTTTAGCTCTCACCTGAGAAAGAGCTATCTGTTAGAATTGCTGCAAAATACACTGAAGAAATATATGTGCACAAAGCAAAATACTTCCTCCACCTGGTTTTAAAACGGCCAGTTTTTTCTCATGTGCAATCCAATTATCTCATTCCTATACTCAGATGGAGTGGGAATCTGGTTGAAATATGGGGCAGGAACAGCTGGGTTTATGTAGTCAGTGGGAATGTTGTTGCTGTACATATTGACGTTATCCAAGCAATTCAATACGTAAAACTAAAAGCCAAGACATATAAGCATGAGGTATGAACATATCAGCAGCCATGTTCAAAAGGGATTAGCTTTTGGAAGGGCCAGTTCAGCTGTGTGCTGCTGCTGGCATCTGTTAAGAGCAAGGGAAAACACTCTTCATGTCTTGGTCTATGAGCCAGATATATCACTTCATTCATCCTTGCAGTGGGATGTTGATAACATCTGAAAGCAAACAAAGGTGATGATTTGGAGTGGCTGCTAGTAGGCAGTCGCAGTTCTCTTTCCACTTATCATGCTCTGCTTTGGTTGGATCATTTCCCCAACAGACAAGATTGTAGCTTGCCTTAGAAAAGTGGCCATGCTCACTAACGATTACAAGTTGTGATCACAGTCCAAATGTAGATGAGTCTAAAAGAGCCCAGAAAGACAGCCCGGCTAAATTAATGGGGATTCATTCTACAATCCTGATTCTGTTTGTGACCTTCTCACCTAAGGAAATACAAGCTTAAGTAATTTCTTTTCCTCCAGTGTTTATGGTACACAGTGCTAGCAACCTTCAGCTACTCTGTTCTCTCTGTGGCTGGACTAGTTAGTTCCAGCCCATCACTGGCACAGGCTGAAGGGAGAGAGCTTCTCGCCTCTGCTGCTCCTCTTTGGCATTCAAGTTGTTACCCACTCCTGAGTCAGCCAGCTTTAGATTTCAAGTTCAAGCTCCTTGAGAAACATTACAAAAATTATCTTCATTTTACTGTAAACCTCTACATTAAATTCCAGTCCCTGTCAACCTATTAAATCTATTTTTAGACCTTACTGCAGAATATTCACGTCTAAAAGAATTATTTAAATAAAGTGTGTACTAACTACCCAGTAGGTTACAAGTAAATCGCCCTGTGACAGCCCCAGCTCTGAGAGAGAGGTACTCTTGCAGAGGGCAGAATATCTCACACCACCGTGACTCATTCAGGTTCGCACTGCTCACTGTAAAAACTTTCTCTTTTCCACATCTCATGCAGTTTGTTTCAGAGGACACTTGGTAAAAACAGTCCTATTTCTCTTGAAGATGCAGCATTTTTCTAACACAGTGTAAAATGTACAGAAAAGCAGCTTATTGTTCCCTGTCTCTGACCAAATTAATTGGATAGTAGAATTAGAATCATGCTAAGTAATCTCTGTCAAATCCTATTAGCTCCTTTGCTTTTCCATTCTAACTGCTGAATGATACAAAGCTTGTATGAAGAGTTAATCCTTATATACCTTATAAGTGCAGCTAAAGTATTTTGTTTGTCAAGGTAAAAGAGACCCTCATGCTTCTCATCATCCACACTACAGGGACAGCTCACCATCCTTCTATGAGCAATAATTAAGAACAGCAAACTGAAGATACTAACCTCTGTTGCCATCATAATTTTCACAGTTGTTCCCGACCCGGGTTGAGAATTTAAATGCAAAAATACCAAAATCCAAATATATAGTTCCCACAGCAGCTACAAGTAAGGCCTTCGTATTTGGGCGTACACTGTGAGTATGGACAGTGTAATGCAAAGCACTAAAACTACCCCCTGGTTATGGCTTGCTGGGGGAAGCATAACTCTGAGTTTCCTGACTTTTGTGTTAAGATCTCAATCATAAATATTGCTTTAATGTAGCTTTGTGTGGTGGGTTTACATTGGCATTGGGAGGTGCTCCTACAGAAACAGTAAAGAATTAGTGTGGTATGCTTATTAAATGAGTAATGCTTTTAGAATAATTCCTGGGGTGAAATCATGGCCCCAGTGAAGTCAACAGAGCCAGGATTTCAACTCAGAAACATCTTATTTATTCAGGGAAGAAAGCAGCAAATGTCCTAGTGCTTTTGATCTTTATTACGAAGGAAAGGATTTCAGATCAGCTCCCTCCCTCCAAATTAGGGCTCTAAAGGAGTATTCAGTTTATTCTAAAGGTGTATCAACTAGCAAATGTTTGCGAGGCAGCTTTGCCTCCACAGAAATTTAGTGAGTTTGTTCTGTTCTACTTTGTTGTTTTTCACATTTGTTTTTCACATTTGTTTTTCACATTAAGTACCAAAGTGTCTATTTTTTATTTCACAGGAAGCTATTTTCCAACTAAAGAATTACTTACTTTAACTTTTCTCTATTTATTAGTAGATGACAGTAGAGTTAATGATCTTGTGGACTATCAAGCAACTGAAAAAGGATCTTCACTGAAAAAAAAATTTGGCAGAAAAAGTTCAGCCAATCATGATATTAATTTCAGTTGCTAATTTCTGAGTGTTTATTTGGAAGGAGAAAGTGACATCCCATTTTTTTGCTTGGTAGGATGCTAGAGAACATTTTCCTACAGGATTGTTTTTTAGCTTATTATGATTCAGCTTGCACAAAACAGCCTACTTAATTATGCACATGAAAAATAAATGAGAGATGGGCTGGTCGTAAGAGGAGAAAATTCTTGTATCCTGCTGTCTGTGACCAGCCAGAGGAATGCTCCATTTGTGCCAATCTTGCCTTGTGTTTTCAGCTGGGAAAGACACTGTGCAAACTGATAGCAGATGGTAGAGCCAAAAATAGGTGCTTTACATGCTTGATTGAGAGCCAGCATTTTGTCATTTAGTTGTCTCACGTCACTGCGCTGCGTTATGTTGTGCAATCACATGTGATATGCTGAAATCAGCTTTACCAACACAGTATTTTCTGAAACAGGACTCCTACCCTGATGCAGTAGACAAGAACTTGGTGTGTTGACCATTTACTGTTCTTGGAAGGGCTTCCTCCATTGGAAACCACCCTCTGAGGAAAATTTTTGCCAGATTACCGTTATGGGAAGGGCCAGTGGTGGCACTTGGATAAGTTTCTGTTCAAAGACTCTCAGGGGAAGAAATCCAGAGCCCTTGGCAAAGGCTGGCATGGGGAGGGGGTCTGTGGACATAGAGAGGGTGGTCCTTGCAGAGCAGTTGCAAGCTGTGCAAACCCAGTGCCACTGGCTTGCCTTGCAAAGTGAAAATGATCCAGTTCCCTGCCAAAAAATGTCATGTGGCAGCACACTGACAACCCCTATTTTTAGCTGCAAAGGCAGCTATGAGTTCAGTTCTTTCTTTGCTGAAGTAAAGCTCTTATATTGCTCCGCCATGAGCATGAAATGATGTGTGTTGGTGAAGACTGAAGTCAGATTTTTCAGGGACTAAATCTCTGCCTTAGTGTAGGGTAAACCTGTCTTAAACTGCTGAGACTTTTTTATTCATGAACCTCAGATCTACCCATTTCCATACTGTAAGCCAATATCTCCTCTTCATCACATTTCCTCACCTGAGCAAGAAAAATGAGGCAAAAGGAAAGGACAGAAGACAGAGATCACTGCATGTGATCATGGACTGTTTCCATCATGCTGCATTTGCCTCTTGCGAGGCTTTTTAGGAAGTTCTTTCTATGGCAAAACACCTAATAAAGCTAAGAACAGGAAAACAGGCCTCCAAAATTTCTAGTTAAAAGTGAATGAATGCAGGTCATTAGCTCCATGATACTTCATAGTGTAGGCTTCCTGAGCTTGTCTTGCCTGGGAGTCTCTTCCCTTGGTGATATTCTACTGAGGTGTGAACATTTCTTGTTCTGCTGTTCAAAATTCCTGCAGTCAGTGGATGCCATTTCCACATTTACTCACACTCCCAAACCACATTAGATGTTTTCCCCCTTTCATTATTGAGAGCAGCATCAGAAACAAGTAGTACGAAGTTGAGACTGTAACACAAGTCAGGATAAGAAGCCTGACTGCAATGTTTCAAGTGTCTTCTGCGAGTTTCTCTGTTAAGTAGACTAGATTCCTCTAAGCTAAAAACCACTGAAAAATCACCCATCAGCTCCAATAGTGTCAAGTGTTGGGACAACACAAAACAAGAAGATGTAAAAAAATCTTGTATTCAGTCCATCACACCTGGTGATCAGTGCCACTGCTAGATCAGTCCTACTATGACCCCTGCTACCTTCCCCCTAGCTGCTTGATAAATCTGTCAGTAGTTAGAGGAGGAGCAGGAAGAGAAACTGGCTGGTATATTCCCTTTGCTGTCTTCTTACAAAAAGAAATGTAAATATTTTGTTTTGATTAAGTATTTTCAATGAAATAACTTAATTTTTTTTGAAAACCATCTCAGAAAACCACGGCAACTTGAAGCAGCTGAGGGTGTTCCTCCCAAAATTGTCACTAGTAGCTCGTATGTACAGGCACATGATTAAGAGAATATTTGTTAGGCTTTGCTCTGGAGAACAAATATATTCATGGCCATTTTACTCCCCAAATAGGGAAGGATGTATGCCTACTGCATTGCAACATAATATTTTCTAGAAACAAAGACTTGCTATGCTTTCTTAAATGTATATTAAAATAACAAAACCTGGAAGCAGCAAGAGATGGTGATTTAAATTTCCCCCATTGAAAGTTGTTGCATGCATATCTTTACTAGATGTTATGGCTAATTAAAGAAATAGAATCCAATGAACCTTAACATAAACCTTTAAGAATATTACCATTGAAAAAAATGTCAGGAAAAAATCTTTGTTTAAAACACTGCAGTCTTCTGTGACATAGGTATTTTTAGAGAGATTTTTACTTGCATTTGACATGGATTGATGTTTACAATTTGTTACACAGTTTAAATTCTGATTTTTGTAGTACTCGAGGTATGAATATGGTTTTTGTTTCATTTTTAAACTACACTGCTTATTCAGTGATTTCTGATGGATCTTGGAAACAAAACAAAAATCAGAGAAGTTTTAAATGTTTAAAATGTTTGCCAGATTTTTAGGTTAGGAAATTGAAAGCTTATTGCAAAAATGTTAAAGATAACACATAAATTACCTATGACATAGAAACATAAATCCTTCTCTATGGCTCCAAATGGATTTTCCTTGAGATTTGCATCCAAAGAGCCCATCAACTTCAGCAAGAGCTTATGGTGTGATCACTCCTTCCTCCACGCTCGGGTGGAGCTCAGAGTCACTGCAGAAGATGGAGCCTTTCTGACACATTTCTTCTACAAGCTTTTCAGGCACAGTCTGTTAAGGTTTGAAGATCTTAAAAGCAAGAGACAAGCAACACAAAATTATTTAATAGGTTACAAGCTAGGCCTTCAACTGAGACATGCATGCAAACCTTCCTTGTAGCATAAATGTTCTTGCAGTCACCAGTTACACTTTAATGGTAACACATTCAGCCATTTGCTATTTAGTCCTTTTCTAAACTTTTGCACTGACATGTGCCAATAACTTGTCCAATATCTGTAACACCCATGGGACAAAGAACTGGTACAGGTCTGTGGAAACTACTGAAATCAAGAGAGCTACGGCAGACTTGCGTAGGTTTAGAAGGAAAAGAAATCTTGCCCATACTTCATACAAGGGATCTTTGTTGCTGAAATCTGTGCCATAATTGTGGGTTTGTTTGGCTTTTTTTTCAGCTTTCTTACTGGCAAGTGCACCATCCTGACCTCTCTCTCTCTTCTGGAGGCTTTTTGCATAATAGAGAGGTATTTGGCACAAGTCTGCTTTCTTTCATTCTTTTCTATTTTTTTTTCTTTTTTGGAACAATGATCTTTCCCTAGGGTACATTTGGATGCTGAAGCAAATCTAATTCCAAAAAGAAACTTTATTTTCTTTAAGGATATTCACAAGTTTGATCAAAGACAGGTTTTTATTTAAGAAGATAATTCTTTTAATGCTTAGCTGAAATAGTAAATGTGTTATTTACTAGGAGGCACCCTATTCTCTACAGAAAAGTGTGTTTGCTCTCTATAAAACTGGCATAATAAACCATTCTGTTCAAAGCAAAGCAAAACAAGTATCATAGATCTGATGAAGGAAATAATGCAGCTTGCATATTGACAGAGTAGTAATTTTATCTCAGCACAGGGCTAGTGGTATTCACAGATCTGCCTCTTCTTCTGTTTGCTTCAGTAGCAACAAATGGGTGATTTCAAATAATATCTCAAAGGTCATCCACAATTTGAAGGCCAAACCACTGCTGAAAATGAATTTAAACAATATCATTGTCTTGGTGATGTGGTGGTTGAGATAGTTTGTGATACTTGTTCAGCTACACTGTGCATGGAAAAAACTGTCAAAGAAACTACTTGTATTTCTCTGCCACGCACACAGTCTATAAACTCACAAAAGTAGTCTGAGGAAATGATGAAGACTGAAATTCAGATGGTTTCCTATAGTGTGTAAATCAGGACTAAAATCCTCCAAAATCCAAGGGAATGATTCAACCAGCTCCAACAGCTCTCCAGGACTGGTAGTACCTACACTCAGTTTATGTAGCTCATTTTGGAACACAATGTTCCTGGTGTCTCTGTTCAAGCTCCCTGGCATGCACAGAAGCATTTTTCAATGGACCACATAAAAAGCTTAGCTTCTGTTCAAGCCAACATCACTGTTTGAATCTGTGCAGGATGGAGTCTCACCTCAGTCTTATCATAGCTGTTTGGTAGGTGGCCTTGGGCACAGCTCATGCACTTGAACAGCAAGAAGCACAGTACAAAGCAATGCAGACATTGCTGCATTTGTTCAAAATCACAAAAGAAAAATGTTGATGGTCCTAATCCATGCCTAGGATTTTAAAATATTGAAGAAATTGTCATTTCAAATCACCCTTAGGCTCCAATCAATGCTCAGCATCGACGAGGAACTTCATTCCAAGAAAACCTCTGTCAAAAAATGGATGGCAAAGCCAGGACATTCAGATAGCAGAGACATATCTGTACCTTCTCTGCTGACTCCAGAACAGCCTCAAGGAGAAAACGATTTTGGACAGAACAGGCAAACTCAGGGACTGCATCATCTCCCCCACTAGCTGTATTGTTTACACCCTCCTCTGCTCCATGTGCTTTCCTAACTCACAATGTTTATGTTTGTATCTTCACTTCCTTATATCACAGAGCACAGCAAGTAATCTATATATTTTTCTAAAATGTGAAGGAGATGAGAATGCAAGGGCATTGATTCATATTGATATCTACCTTTTGACTCATACAAAAGGAGGAAACCGAAGATCAGGTTCTCCTGGTGCTCCCTGTCACATCACATCATCACAACACAATGGCAAAGCCTGGAAATGGCATATAACCAAACATTCCTAATGTAACAGTTTCCTTTCACAGTAAGTAATGATGTCTGGTTTGTAGCCTTCAAACGGGTGTTCATGGATCTTGGAAAAGAAGGAAAAAATTGCTTTCAACCTTTTGGAAAAGTGGCAATCTTAAATCAGCTGTGCTAGCTTTGTCTCAGAGTTGACATGGATTTACACAGATAATTTCATCCAAGTTCTGTTCGTTGGCCAAGGAGATCTTAAAGTTAAAAACCAGATAATCTAGTAAAACAAAATAAAAGGCTTAATTAGTGATGGTAGCTCTGGCCTCATAAGAAAATAATGTGATGGGTTTGGAACACAGATCAGAGCACTAGCTCCACAGAAGTGTTATTCCAGTCACAGAAGGTCTTAAATACACCTTTTAAAATCTATAATATAATGCCAGATGGTAGAGCCACATCAGAGCATTCGGTATGTGATCAAAGTTAGGTAGTCTTAGGAAAGAGAGTAAAGTTGCGAAGGACCTGCAATTATAGTTAATGTGAGAACTGATAAATTGATTCTTGATCTTATTCAGAAAAACACTTGGTGGGTGGCATTTCTGTGAAATAGGTGTTAACTAGAATAGCCCAGTTTCAGGTCATGTTTTTTATCTGAAAATATAATTCTTTCTAGCACTTTAATAAAATAACATGAATGTAAAGCAACAGTTTGTCTAACTATTAGCCAAACTTCTGAATTCTTTTGTTACAGCCAAAATAACATCCATTTCTGAATCAAAATGTGGGCAGTGTCACTCTTGAACACATACAATGCCTGGCTGGACAGTTTGGCTGCATCTACACTCTTTCTAGAAATCCTTGTCCTTATGTGGGTGGTGGTTAAAAGGCTCAGTCCCATGCTATTTGAGGTGCTCTAGGGTATCTGAAACACATGTATAGAGGGGGTAAAGGTGACATATGCCCCACAGAAGGCCTGTGATTTCCTAGACTGACAGCTAGGAGGTCAGGCAGGACATCCTGGAGCATCTTAAATGGTATGGTTAAATATCACCTGTGCATGGACAGGTGAATTCAGGGAGTCATCAACCAAATCTCTCTTCATACTCCACAGGCTGTCCTGGTAGATCAATTTTCCATTGATCAGATTGGGATTCAGATGCCTAGCCCACATGTGGACAGCTAAATGTAGAAGCCTTAATCCTATAGGAGCCTTGGTCCCACCCTAGCTTTTGAGTTGCAATATGTAAAGACACATTCATCTCTGGCTGCCTTGGGGTTCATGGTCCATTACATGGATTCTCTGTACATAGGCTCCCAGGTTGCAGAATTTACAGAATTGCCCAGACTGAAAAAGACCTTTAAGATCACTGGGTCCAATCATTAATCTAACATTGACAGGACGTTGACTAAAACATATCCCTAAGCACTACGTCTACACGACTCTTACTTCCAGGGATGGGGACTCAACCACTTCCCTGGCCAAGCCATTCCAATGCCTGACAATCTGTTTAGTAAAGAAATTCCTCCTAATATCCAATCTAAACTTCACTTGGTGCATTATATCCCATACTGGTTCCCTAACAAATAAATCCCACAAACACAGAGGTGGCAGAGACAGATGGCAGACAACTGTCCATCTGCTCAGGTGTGAACTAAGGGACAATGTGGGTTGAGATTCCAGATTCTTCCCTTTCCCATGATCCTTGAAGATAGCCTTAGCCCATATCTGAGCACATACCTCTAACAGTGAAGAGTCTCCACATGGACACAAGCCCAAGCCCACTCTTGTTTCCCAAAATTACTTTTTCCTCCATCACAGAAAGCAACTGGTTACACCCAACACCGTGGAGTGGATCCATGAAAAGCAGACAGACTGTCATGGTATGAGGGTGACCATGAAGCATATCATTGTTCACCATGTTGGTGGTGTAAAAGAGGAAGACAAAGGAGCTGTCTGGGGAAAAAAAAACCAAAAACCAAAAAACAAAAACAAACAAACAAGCAAAAAAATAAACAACAAAATCACTTAGACCAGGGACATCATGAAGACCATGCCAAGTGGTTTTATATTGTCCAAGTTAAAATTGCCAAAACAGTTACCCTGGTATAAACCTCATGTAAACAACAGGAAATATCACCTACATTGGTAAATAACAGTGAAAGGTAGCAGGTATATTAACTAACAGTGATGCAGGTATGGGTGTATCTTTCACAATTATAGTACAATTTTCCAAGTCACCAGTTTTAAATGAAAAAAAAAAAATAAAAGAAGGAACTGTTTTGTCTTTATCCTTCCTTGATCATTGGTCAGGAAGCAACTAATGAGAAACCATTATTGGACAAGGAAATAGCTTGACAGTATGTTATTTATTTAGTGCCCCTGCCCCCCAGCTGTTTAGCTTGTAAACAATTGCAAGCACAGGCTGATCAGCAACGCAGGCACCAAATGTCAACTCCACAGCCCAGAGGCTGGGTATAAATATGTTTAAAAGAAATGTCTGTTTAGATCCTCAGCAGGTGTTCTTCATAGCAGCTCCATTAAGGGGCTCACTAATGCCTAATTAAGCCTCCCTATGTGCCTAATCCTGATGTGGATTTGATTGATTGATTGATTGATTGATTTTCTGAGTCATGATTTGTTGCAGTTCTTTCATACAGTCCTAATATTTTGGTGGTTCATTATTAGAAAACATAGTTGGTTTAAAGTTATAGAATTTATAGTTTAGGGCATGAAAAGAAATTTGAGAGGATTATTTTTTATTTTTTTTTTTTATACAAGCCTTAATATCAATTTTCCCCAGGATTTCCAGTTTTCAGCCACACAAAAGTGTCAAATATGTGGCTAGGACTTGTTTGGTTTTTCTTTCCTTACTAGAAAACATATTTTTTAATGCACAAATAGTACGAATGGTACAGTTGTTCTTTGACTCTGTTCTTCCCCTAAAAGGCATTTCAGCTTTCAGCCAGAAAATAGATAAATATTTTAAAATATTGTTTTTAACAGTTGAAAATATCTTTATGCTTTTAGTGAGAAGGAGGAAAAAAGAGGATTTTCTCCCAATCTAGCAAATAAAGTTAAATTGTGTTATTATTAAAGGCTTGAAGTGGCTACACCTCCCACCTCCTTACTTACCTAAGTAAGGTTTCTTAGGTATCTGGGTGAGTTGCTCTGGACATGCCTAGAATATATTAGCCTCAGCAATGCTGAGCAGCTTGGCATCTGTGTCAGTGATAACAGGACCACTTCCAAGACCACCCTGCAGGATCTGACCAACTAGATAGTCTCAGAGTGCACATTGGATTGGTCCCTCTACAGCACAGAGAGCCTGGTACAGGTGCTACCTCACTTCTTATCACTTGAACCATCTCTGTTTCTTTCATGCTCTACAGTATCCAGGGTTATGGTCCTCCCTGTCTATCCTCCTCAAGCTGTTAGGCCTTTCATGGACCTAATAATCAACTGGCTAACAAAGAAGGGACCAGCAAAGCCTTAGCTTCAAGATCAGTGGTTGGGACAGACACTTGAGAGATGGGAGACATATAACGACTTGACCTGACTGATATTCACCACCATTAAGTTCCCTAATTATTGCATTAAAACCACAGCAGCTTCAATGGGAGGAATTAAAAGAGATCCCCATCAGAATGCTCCTGGGATGTGGCATTTGGAGTATTTGTCAGATGTTAGGGAATTTAGCTTTACGTGCACTCCTGTGTTGATTGAGAGCCAGAATGGAGGGGACTTTCCTGCCCTTTGCTGTCATTAACTCCTGGTGGCTGGCAAGAGCTCATACCCTCAGGACCAAAGAAAGGCATATGCTCCACACACAGAACAGAGGACCAAGACCTTGAGATAGGAAGTCTCTTCAGAAAGACCACATTTCACTATGCTCTCTCCTGGTGGAAACTCAACCCCAGTCACTGTGTAGCGAGGCTGCTTTCACCACACATCAACACTTCAGTTTCCTGGACCCAGCAGGTCTCTGGTTGTCTTCAAAACATGTATGGCTACTGCCAAATCTTTCTCCTGCTTTTCCACAACCATGTTTGAGCAGAAGAGCAAACTGGATGACATGCTGCAGCTGCTTCAACCACACTCCTGTGCCTCACTCCATGCAGCCACATGCTGCCTTGTTCACCTCTCTGACTAAACCATCCTACAGTCTCGTGGTATAAGGATGCAGGTCAGCTTGCACCTATATAATTTGCAGCTATCCCTCAACAGTTTTATTTCTTGGGGCATTGAAGTGTGTTTAAAAAAGTCTGCAAACTTGCCAGCGCCTCAAGCCTCCCTAATTAGGAACTTGTAATATGACAAGCTTCTTAGCAATATTATTTACTTTTCCTGAGACACAGCAAGGGGTTATGTTTCTCTCCATGCAAACACCAGTAGCATGATAGATGAAACTTTAGGAAATATCATACTTGATGGTTGTTTAAGTTTTAATATAAAACATACTTGTGTCTGGGTTGGACCTGTGTTTTTCAGCAACCTGAATTTCTGTAAGGATATTTTAATTTCCCTCCTTTGATGCAATTACTTTTTAAAAATATTTCAGCTCTTTTGTTAGGAAAGAAAAATAATTTTAATTCACAGTTCCTCTTGATACTGCACTAATACGTAAGAGGGAAGCCCTCTCTTCCACTGGTGGAGTCACCTTCAATCAAAGGAAAGAATCCCAAACCTATTCAGCTAGCTCGTTAGGCACATAGATGAGAGTGCCCACAATAACCAAAGAGTAAGGAGGAGAGAGCAAGTACCAAGATGAGAAGTACCCTCAGTGCTGACACCCTTTGCAACGTACTCCTGTAAGGAGAGCTGAAATCCCCCACCTCTCCCACTGCTCCTTCTTCTGTCCCCAGAGCATATTGCTGTCCTGGGCTGCTGGGACCTACCTTGGTAGCACTTCCCTCAGCAGCTTAAATTTAGAACAAAGTGGTGCTTTCTTCAAACTGAGAGAAATGGTCTTTTTCCCTGCAGCATCCACTTTCTTTAAGACCTGTTCAGTAAAATGAAACCCAACCACACTTGGAAATCTCCCGGGATGGACTCATCAATCTTCAACATTCAGTCCCTGAAATGACAATAAACACAGCTATGGCCTCTGAATCACAACTGCTCAGTAAAGTCTAGAAGTAATGTAGAGCTTCTTCTCGCTTACCAAATTAAGTGTCTGCACCCATGCCAAGGGAGCTAGCAATATTCTGCTGGTCACTTCTGGTACAGCCTTTTCAGGACTTCAAGCATCACCATACCACGCTACTAAGTTGCTGTTATGACTAACAGCTTTTTCCAGTTTTTTCCAATAGTATTTTAAGCTCAGTCAAAATAGTACTCTCAGGAAAAATATAAACAAACAAAAAGTTAACCACATTTCTCAAACCTAAAATAATAATAATAATAATAAAAATAAAAATCTTCAGATTATGAACATTAGAACTTCATTTTATACTTGTGGATCGACTTCAAAATCAGAAGGTACTGGGAGACAGCTTCTCCTACATTACTCTGGGGGTGAAGAGATATATCCCAACCAAATTTAGATAGATAGATAGATAGATAGATAGATAGAAAGAAACTGCAGGGAACCTAGCACTTTTCAATACACACTAATGAACCACCAGCCAAACCAATTTAGTTATGCAACAATAGCTGGTTTCTTCTGCAGCACCTTATGCCAAAGAAGGATTATAGCAACAGCAATTTGTTTCAGATTTACTCTGTCAGATCAGCTGTTGATAGCTTCAGACCACCCTAATCTGGGAGAGAAAATGAAGCTATCTGTTGACAGAAGAGCCACTGGTGATTTTCCTGAGGCACTTCATTGTTTATATAAAACTATTAAGGAAGCTTGGGGGGTTGTAGCAGGAGTTTAGACTCTTTTTTAAAAATCTTTAAAAATAGAATGACTTCAGATTTATGATTCTGTCTCCATTCTCTCATGAGATATTGCAGTCTTCTTGACCTGGATGTAATGCAAGTCTAAACAACAGTTGTGACCACAATGCCTGCTACTACAAAATATTTGGTTTCTTCTCATAGAACACTAAACAGAGGCTTAACTTTGGGGGCTGTAAATAAATTAAATTAATTTTGAAACAAACCCCAGAGTTTACATCATCTTAACTATAAACTGTAAATTAGGTGCGATGGAAGTTACATTAGATCTTATATGCTACTTAGAGGTGAGGCTTTCAAAGATGTCTAAGGAATTTAAATATCCAATTCCTATTTATTTTAATAGAAAGCTACACTCAGCTCCCTCAGGCAGTCTCAAAAGCATCATCTTAACAGATTGCGTTATAAACCCTAAACCTATTAGATCCTTGAAAAGATTTCCACTGAGTTTAGGAGAGTTGAATCAGGTTCTCATCACCTTTCCAGGTCAGGCTTCCCTAATTGCAATCCCTAATTTGTCATTGCAACTTTTTTACCCTAGAAACTGAGTGAAAAATATCACTGTAGTGCACAAACAAACTTAGAAAGACCGTATATGACTCCTGCACCCACCTAAAGAATCTGTCAATTTGCAGACTTTCTTGGTTTGAGGAAGCTGGCAGCTGCTGTAGCCTCTTCACATGCCTGAAGAGAGCAAACCAGGCCATCTTGTCAGGTAACTTCAATACCAGGAGAGAGACACATTATTTTATACTAAGGCTGGCAAGCCTATCAAGCTGCTTACGTCAATGGCAAAGCTCCCATTGCCTGCAGTGGCACCAGATTTTCCCTGCCCAGAGCGCTGGGGGAACTGCAACACCCTGAGCACCACGGGCTCCCTCATGGCTCAGGTTCATCTCTGCATCTTCTTACTGTAAACTCTGACAGAGTTTCGAGCAGTGCTGACACACCATAGATATGTCACCTCAGGACCTTCAACCCAGCACCAAGTCCTGGCTGAGCAGTGTGTCCATCACCTACGGCATCGTTTGAGGGAAACAGTTAATTCACCATCTTTGCAGGAGTGGGTGCTTTATCCACAGGACTCATAAGAAGCCTAAGTTCAGCTGAAGTTTCATTCACACACAGGATTTAAGTTTGCTTTTTCATCATAGGAACAATGCTGTTTGAGAGTCCAGATGACATAATGCTGAATATTGCAAAAATGAGAAAATAACCACACGTAATTTTAAACCAAACGCAAAATTATATTAGTTGCACTTGAATTTAAAGCCAAATTTTGGATTAGGGCTCCATTTATTGGCAATTCTGGGAAAAGGTTTCAGTATAATCCCCAGTTAATGAAACCTTTGCTAGTGAATTTCCTTTGTCAACACTGCATTTAATGTGAGAAGTGCTTATACCTGCTAGATCATCAAAACCTGCAAAGCTAATAGACTCACTGGAATGTAAAAAACAGAGAAGATTTTCATAAAAACTTTAATAAAAGATTTTGGCCTAGAACGGTGTAGGGTGATTCCTTTAAAAACAACTCTACTATTACTATTCTCCAGTTTCCAAATACTTTTTTTTCCATGAAAATTGACAGACAGCTATGCTAAAATATATATATATTGTAAAGTATTTCTTGGAAATGTTGCACAAGTAAAAGAAAAAATTCAATTGTAAAATCCCTAGAAACGTAGCCAAGCTGAGCCTGAGCTTTAGATCCTTTTGGTCTTGTGCAGTGCTTACAGAGTCAGATAGATGCCAAGACCCAAATAAACTGGCCAGAGAGAAAGGCAATCTTGACCAGTGCTAGCAAGCAGCAAGAGGAGAGGCTGATTTAGTTCACTGAAATGCTGAGCTCCCCTGCCACAGTGCCAGCTTTCCCTCAGTGTCAGGACACGGTGACTGACAGGAGGGTGACAGAGAGGAGAGCTAAGCTGACCTCTACCCAGCACATCCATCCCACCCCACCACAGGGGCAGTCTGGATTTAGCCAGGTAGGAATATCTGCATCAGAGGTATTTTAGAAAAGTTACTTTTGATGAAAGGGCTGTAGGGTGCCATTTTCCTGCATATTTTTGTGAGACTCCTGTGCCAAAGGTGAAGTTGTTGATTCTGTTTATACGTCACTCAGAAACAGTCAGGGGCTATCTCTTTCTGGTAGCACTGCTTATGGTATAGGAAAAGTATTTCTTTTTTCAGGAATTAAAATAAAAATGCTTTTGAACACAACTACATGAGTCTTTTTTTTCCCCACAGCTTGGAAACCTGCAGTCTTGTAGTCAGTCCTGACACTATTTTGCTCCCCTTCATCCAATGAAATGCTTCTCACACGACAGTGTCTTTGCTGTAACTGCTTATCTACATGAACTTTAGCTCCTATCTTCCACCTCCTGTACGAAGCCATCTGCTACAAGGACCTGAGATCCAACAGTGAGAGAGACTTTGAAAGAATCCTTCCCGCTCCATGTAGCATGTGCTGAGACAGGACTTTGGAAATTCAATTAATGCTTCCATGAACACAAGTAATGTGTGAACGTGCCTGTGGCTGTGTCCTTCCCTATGAAACCTTAGAACTAGGATTAAAGTGACTTTCGGGTCAAGCTGGATGATTGCACTAAAAAAGAAACGCTTTATTTTTCCTTTAAAATTTTCAACTCTTAATTTCAACCATGTTGACTTTGTGTTCACAAAAACAGGAATGCTCATGGAAACAGGATTAAAAATATTTTTGAATACTTGGGAAAAGCAAATTTCGAAGTCCTACAAAAAAATATTTGCAGTGGAAATCTCATTCCCCTCATCCAGTCAGGAAACAGAAACACACCATATGCGTAGTACAGCCATTACAGCTTTTTGGAGTGTGCCAAGAACTACTCATAAATTAACTACAGACACAGAATTTTGTAAATAAGTTTGATGAATAACTAATCAAAATCTTCTCAGTGGCAACTCAACTGAAAAAAAAAAAAAAGTGGAAACATTTGTTGGAAAATAAGGTATTACAGAATGCATCTCTAGCTTGACTGCCCACTTATCTGAACAGCTGAGCTACTTTCTGCCAAACGTAGCCTGGCTGACAGGGAAGAAAAAACTTCTGCTTTATTTTTCTTACTTTTCACTTGCCTTATTGCTAGCTAAGGTTCTCATGACAGTGCTGCCTGAGTGGCATCTATGGGACCGCACAGTGAAAATCCTAGGAAAACAGGGGAACTGCCCCTGCCCAAAATCATGTCCCTGGATACAATCCTACATCAGCACACGGAGCCTGTCTTGATTTTAAAAAATCTATACACATGCTTAAGTTTCTCTCTGAAATGCGCCTTAATGTAGCACAGACCTGTGATTGACATTAAGCACACTGTAAGCTTGCTTTTCTATAGAAATGCTTTCCTGAATTTGAGCTTAAACACCCAGTTACCAGGCAGAAGAACATATTCCTAATCTTTTCTGCTTCTAGTTTATTACCATTATAATCACACAGTCCTGTATTGTCTAATACTGTACAACTAATTTTACCCAGAAATAAATCATATCATTAGGCTGATACCAAACATTAGGTGAATAGAAGCTGAAGGTGGATATCAGCAGTTGGAATTCCACGTGAGCATAAGATCACTCTTGTCTTCATTCTTCTAGCCATCAGTAGAAGGAATGCAAGCAAAACAACAGATTTCAGTAATAGATGATGTGCACATCAAATTTCAGACGTACTCCTTGAAATATGGACACATCCAAACCCTCTCTGAGGCCAGTTTGATGTCAATGAATTAGGAGGTTGAATTCCTCTTCAGAAGCATCGCTCTCCTTATTGGTGAAGAGAAATTATCATTATACCTGCCAGCAGCCAGTGCTACCTAAGTCAGCGAGATGAATCAAAAATTAACTACAAGATTTGTTCTGAAATCCCAAAGCTTTCTAAGTGCAAAAGTTTTCTTCCTTTCCCATGTAAGTACAGCTTTCTGTGATGCAGTAGGGTTATTTTAAAGTTATTTTAAAGATATGCTACTTTCCAGTGCATTTGTAACTCTGAACATCTCCTGCGGAGGAAAATTTTACCCCTATATTGTAATTCTTTTCTTAAAGGAGACATTTTAAATGGCCACATGTGAATGGATACATCTGGAAAAAAGGGGTGTGGGTTTCAAACAGCAACTTGGGAGTCACAGTCCTGGAAGGAACCAATGCTTATGGGAACTGAGGGGTCAGTATGGCTGACCCTGTGTGGGTCACATTAGAGCCACAGTATGAGCCCTCAGCCTGATTTTCTAGCAAAAGGGGTGAATGTAGGGGTGCAGGATAACAGGGTAAATAAAAGAGTCAAAGGAGAATGTGAAGCCACCAAAGCTTCACCCCAAATGTAGAGAGTAGGAGGAGAGAGTTACAAGCTCTCTCAAAGGCAACCATGCCCTACCAGCATGGTGAGCTAACGTGGGGGTCTCTATCTCTTATTTTTTGCTGTGATCAGGGACTACACGGGGTCAGAGGACAGTGAGGTGCTGGAGTCCCCTGCTAGGTGCTGTACCAGTTTGCAACAAAGAGAAATTGCCTCTCTCCTAAAGATTATGATCCAGATACTATCCTGGTATTTCTTTTAAATACTTAGCAGCTAGTAATTTCATTGCATTCCTGCAGCCTATGAATCCACTTGTACCTAAGAGGAATACCTGGGCAAACAAGCCCTGCTCTCTGCTCACAGTTTTCTTCTGCTCTCCCTGAAAGAGGTTCCTTTGGTCCGGTGCCTTTTTGGCTGAGGGGACAGAGCCCTTTGATTTACTTTCTGAACACTGGAATTTATTGTGATTTTCAATGATTCAGCCCTCAGCACTTGAAATGTTTATGACATTTTAAAATATTAAGAAATATAATAGTCATCAGTATAACATAAATAAATTTAAATATAATAAACTCCTCTTGCTTCAAGCCAACACAAACTATGAAATGAGAAACTTGCAGGACTGTTTGCCTGAGGAAAAAGAGACTAAATACACTTATACACACATGGAAGCCAAGGGATTTCTCCATCCTGGGAAATGTCTTCAGGCTTAACCCTATACACCAAGAGAAGTGGGGTTTTTAATGTTGGTTTAAAGCAATCTTCCTAAAGGCCCTTATTCCACAGCAGCTACAGTGCCTTGTTTTATGTTGGCATCACCATTAGCACCACGGTACTATGACCTGTGACCTCACCCTCCAGATGCTATCATAGGACTGGAAAGTAAAGCCAGCAGCTGTAGTACTGCTACCACCACATGAAGGCAAGAACCATAACAACAAAATGAGTATAACTCAGATATTGGCTATTTCAGAGGCAAATCCCAAATATTGAAAAGATCTGTCATGTCTTCAATATAGAGAAATTATACAGAAAAATACACAACATAATAGCAGTAGATTAGGAAGGGGAATACTAGAGCTAAAACTGGGAAAAAAAAATACTTCTTAAGAGGCCAAGATATTAGTGTACCAAAGAATTTTCTAGAGAAGCAATATTGCCTTCAGATTTTAGGCTGTTAAGTACTGTATTGGATAAACACATTTATGGATATGCAATAATGAAGAATCTTGTAGTGATTCTTGTAGTGAAAACCAGATAAATGATACAGAATTTTCTTCCTTCGGAATAAATAAATGTAAACGGTTATCTCCTTTTTCCTTTTACATATAATATGATAGGAATCTCACTCTTCTGAATGCACTAATTCTTCAGAAATATCATCCAAATGGTCCAGAAGTATTTTCAGCATAGAACTTAATGGGTCACATTGAGTAATCTATGTTTAAACAAATTACTTTGGCCCTGCTTCTATTTGAGGAAAACATTTTACACTTAGAAAAATAACAAATAAGACATTTTTATTCTTGGTTAGCTAAAGGCTCCACCATTTTTTTTACCCTTATATCCATGAAAATTGCAAGAATCACTGACGTTTACATACATACATTTAAGGAATACTTTGGCTGAAGGACAGAAGCAAAAGTCTCGTCCTGTCTTTTCATGTGACATCAGTCAGACTTTAAATTCTAATTTTAACTTTCTGTGGTAATGATTGCATCCCTCACAGAAAACTTAAAAAGCAACATCTTGATAGCTGCAGTCACGTCACAAGACACAGCATTAAACCATGTATTTTCTGACTTGAATATTGACATTTGAATCTGGTGGATTAAGTTTGTATAGTGCACACTTCATTGTAGCTAAATCATTATTAAGCTCTTCTCAGAAAATGTAGCATTGATGTTTGACATGAACAATTTCACCATTAGGTTAGACAGTGCTAAGCTTGTCTGTGGGCACAGGACTAACACAAATTCTTCGCCAACCTCTGAAGTCCTCAGAAAGGGTTATACTTCTGCACTGCAACCTGTGTATCACACAATGACATTGCATTTGAGTATTTTTAAGTTGGCTGGCTTCAAAAACAAAACCAAAACCAAACACAATCCAAAGAGCAATGCTTTATTACTTTGAAAAATGAAAGCTTTTATTAGTAAAAGAGCTTCTTGAAATCCTCAAGCCCTTGAGTTGAAGTTCAACGACCTGAGCTAGCACTCAAAGCTAAGAATATTCTTGCAAACACCCGAAGAAGTCATTTGTGTCTCTGATTGAAAAGAACCCATTTAGTAGAGTGAAACCTAAGCCTAACTCATTTTCTTCTCTGGCAAGGAGAAGAAAAAAATTAATTCTTGCATCCCTTTCTCACAGCACATGAAAGTATGTCAATTAATTCTCATCACTTTATTTTGTGGAAGTACAAATTCTTCATAGGTGAGTTTCCCTTTCATATTCAGGATTGTATAGTGGCCCCATTCTGTTTCATGGAGCTGTTACAATACTGAATCAAGTCATTGTCCACTATTTATAATTTCAGAAAGAGCCCAGTTTTTCTAAATATGGAGACTTGGCAGAAGTGGCTTAAAGTAAAATAAAAATAAATAAAAACAAAACCTGAAAAATATCCTTGTGACACCTGCAGAATTTCAAGGAGAGTTCAGAATACAATAATTTTCTTTCTTCTATTTTTTTTTTTTAATAAAAAAATGGGGAGCTTCTAATCTAGAAGGACATTCTCAGCAAAGATGGCTTCACATTACAACAATAAATATATCAAAATATTGATTAAAATGACAAAATATATTAACAATTGCTACATAAAATTTCTTCTTTGTGAAGAACAGATATTCAAAAGAAAACAACTTGCATATACAGTGTTTTTACTTTGCTAAAGTAGAAGGTAAAAATGAAGGTATGCTGCATTACATCTGCTATGTTTATTAAGGGCCAGCCTCTCTGACACTTTGTTCCCATCATTTAGTATCCAAACTCCTTAAGTAAATCCCATTGAATCCAATGGGAAAGCTCACAGAGTAAGGTACAACTCTTGTGATTAACAGTGGCAGAATCTGACCTTAAGGTCATTTTAATAAGCATTCTGGTGACTTGCTATTTCCTAAGGACCCCTTTTCATAATACTTTCCATAAAAATAAGCTCTAGAAAGATATGGTTTCTCCTGCTTCAATATTCCAGACATTTGGAAACCCTGGTGAGAACAAAACACTGCCTGCTTGTCATAGTGATGGAAATGCCCAGCAGAACATCTGTACGCTGAGGGCCATGAAAATGACAACATTAAACTGTCCCCTGTGGGTCTATCCTGGAGCTGCCCCAGCTTTTCACCACTGACAAACCAAGACTACAGGTCTGACATTGTTTTCTTGGTTTGCACATAACAAAATTCCCTACTTGATTGGCAGATACTTGTGTTAAGGAAGAGAGAATGATAAAAACAAAAGGTGAGGAAGATTTATTATTTTATTTATCATTTTGTTCCCCATCATCCCAGGGAAAGATTACTCCCTGGCACAGGGATATTCTTCACTACTTTACCTAGTCTGGTTTAAAGCCTCTATGGCAGAAGGAATATAAGCCAAGACTGAGCAAAACTGTGTGGGGAATTCACATTATCCCAGTTGCAAGCCAAAGAATATTAGTCCAAAAGTATTGTACTTTTAAGAGCACAAAACCCACTGACATTTTAAGCACTAGATTCACTTGAGCTAACATCAGCCCTCAGCATGGCTACAGCTGCACCAGGGCCATGAATACCACACATACCTTCAGGCCCAGAGCTGTGCTGGGGGGTGGCCACACAGACTGCAGAGTGGGATTTGCTTTTATGTGTGCACTGGCATGAACGAGTTAGGTAAAGCCTTTAGAAAAGCACAAAAGAGGTGTTTAATCTTTGATATCAGGAAGTAAAGAGGACATTAAAAACATGCTTAGTTGTTGAACAAGCTGCATGGCTGCATTACCAAGGTACTAGGTGGGCTGGCAGCCAGAGAAGTGATGAAGCTTCATCTGCCATGAAGCTCCTCTAAAGCAAGGAAATGCTCATAACACAGAGATTTATTTCCAGCTCAGCCTTACCTTACATGGTGGAAATACATGAATGATGATGTTGTTGACTTTGTCAGGGTAAAAAGTTCCCAAGTCCCTAATTTAGGGACTGCTGCAGGGAAAGAACTACACAATCTCAGAGTACCTCTGTCCCTGCAGCTTCCTATTGCCAGTGGATGGCTCCTGCAGCCAGTAGGCTCTGATCGATTGGGTACCCATGATGGAGGACACACAGGGAGCTAAATACAAGTCCTAAACTTAGCCATTCCCCTCCAGTATCTTGACTAATGTGACCAACCCTAAATGCTGAAGTTTTAACTTGTTCATGGTTATCAAGCCACATTTTGCCTAATTTCATGAGTAACTTTATACTCTGCGATAAAGGTAACACACAAAACTATTCCTTAAGTACCAATTTAAGGTTCTGTCACATCTACAAAAAGTGTCTTCCAAAGTGTAAAAAAAAATGATGTAAACAGAACTTGTTGATAGTATTTCAACAGTAGAAAATATAACCGTGGTCTATTCTCTCTGTGTTATCTTCCAGCTGTTGTCTCTGTGCAAGAAGGAAGCAGCATATGTTTTATATACTGACCTGTCTAGCGTAGAAGAAACAGAAAAGGTACAAACCAACCGGTGCTGTCACTGAAAAAATACTTTGGGTCTTGAATGCAAACTGTAATATCCTACAGAGATTAATATAAGCATGCCAGGTTTATGGTTATTCATTATTAAGCTTCTGGGAAAATAGAACAATATATCCTGATAGTTTTACAAACATATTAGATCCGCTTGAGTCACTGCTGATCATTTAGCACATACCTCTATGGCCAGATTTCAAAATTACCTGAGAGAGAATTCTGAATTTTTAAAGTTACAAGAAAAACTGGCAAAAATAACTTCTTTATCCTTAAAAAGGACACTTAAACGCTGACCGCAGCAGACTCTGATCAAGAGACCAGCCAGAAAATGGAAGGCAAGAGCAGGAGACAGCTAACAATAACTTTGAACTGACCCTCAAATGTCAGCTACCAAACGATGCTTTAAGTATCACACAGATTGTATTTCCCATAATGGGAAATAAAAGCCATGATGTTCTGCTCAAGTGAACGATTTGCTTTGGTCACAGGACTAAGAAGCTAAATATTTCTAGCAAACAGAGGTACTTACAAAGTCCTGTTTTAAAGTATGTTCTTATATTGGTCTTGGGAGGGCAAGAGTGACCTGGCCTGCCCTATTTAAAGTGTAAGTAGATCTCTCAGGAGGTAGAGAGGAAAGGGTAAATTAATTAGCCAGCTTTTCTTTTGTCTTACAAAGCTATTTGTTAAGGTGGGGAAGAGTGGGGAGGGGAGCTGGAGAAACAAAACAGCCCTTGCATAAGAGCCTTTAGCAATACACCTGAGTAAGGAAAAATGCCAGCTGAATTCAGAGAAACAGCCCGCACACAAACCCTGAGCAGAATTACAGAGCAATTTATGTTAACTCAGATCACTCTTTGTGCATATCAGAGGAGCATGGCTCAGACCAGGCACTATCCTGGTAGGGATGGAAAACACTGCTGAGGAGTTCACCATTTCAGCAGCCAAAACAGAGCAAGAGTGAGGGAAAATGAGTGTATAAGATGAATTTTGCAAAGAAAGAAAAGAATTGGGTAGACCATGTATGGTTGGTTCAGCGGAGGGTAAGGACAGGTGATTTCTCAGCACAGTCTCCTCATGCTGTGTGGGTGTGATGGGTTCACCTGGGGTACAGCCTGGTAGCAACAGCAGCAGTGAAAAGGTGAACATTTCATAACCTATTGCCTTCCTTTTGAACTCACTTCAGTGGGACCTAACCTATCTTACCTGCTTCTTGAGGAAGTTTTATCTGTGACTGCTAAACAGCTGATGAGTATTTCGCTTACTGCACACAGCAGCTTTTGTTGCAAGGATACAGCCAGCCTCCCTTGGCTCCACTCCTCCAGGGATCCGTGCTGCTTTTATAGCCCTGAACCTCTCCTCTTCCTGAAGGAAGGACTCCCAATAAGAACTGCATGTTTTATACACAACGTCACGGTTGCTAAAACAATCAGTCCACCACAGATTTCCTACTTAATGTATGCAGCTCATTAACCACCACAGCATTAGGTTTCTAATTCAGCAATTCTACTGAAAATAACCCAACTCAAAACCTGTATTAGGTAGAGGGACACACTCTGAACTTAGCTGGTGGAGCACATCTAGCAAGTTTGCTGATGATGCCAAGCTGTGTGGGGCGGCTGACATGCTGGAGGGAAGGGATCCATCAGAGGGACCTTGACAGGCTGGAGAGGTGGGTTCATGCCAACCTCATGAAGTTCAACAAGGCCAAATGCAAGGTCCTACACCTGGATCAGAGCAATCCCAAGTACCAATATAGGCTGGGCAGTGACTGGCTCAAGAGCAGCCCTGAAGAAAAGGACTTGGGAGAACTGGTGGGTGAGAAACTCAGCATGAGCCATCAGTGAGATCTTGCAGCCCAGAAGGCCAATCGTAGGAGAAGAGAAGGGCCACGGGGATGAACAGCAGGCTGGAGCACCTCTCCTATGAGGACAGACTGAGAGAATTGGGATTGCTCAGTCTGGGGAAGAGAAGGCTCCAAGAAGACCTTATCGTGGCCTTCCAGTATCTTAAGGGGGCTACAGGAAAGATGCGGAGGGAGTTTTTAGGCTGTTGGGCAGTGATAGGACTGGAGGGAATGGATTCAAACTAGAGATGGGTCAATTCAGGTCAGACATTAG
>JANHFX010000387.1:13664-52044 GCA_027560015.1 Chloroceryle amazona | reverse complement strand
GCTGGAAAGGACCTCCTAGATCACCAAGTCCAACCATACCCATAACAAAAGAACACCTAAAAAAACAAACCAAACCAAACAAAAGCCTAAATACCCGGATCAAACATGACTTCAAAAACACAAAATAACCCTCTAACTAGATCAACTAAGGTTATGTTTAGTCTAGAGAAGCTGAGAAAAATATTGAATTCTAAAATGTACACTTTGTCCTTATCTCAATTCCGTAACAGTGAGACCTACATACTTTCCAAATTCTTCTATAAAGAGGAGCAGTTATATTCTCTTACATGGCCTTCTTCAAGTTGCATCATCCATTAGCAGTTCTCCATTGTACAAGACTGGAAAACCAAAGCCCTGGAGCACAGCCTGATATAGTTTATAATATGAAGAAAGACTTACATGCACAAAACTTGTCTTTTTTCCGACAGGTGCCAGTTGGTCTAATAAAGGTATTCTTTTTTCCTCTGGGGGGAAAAAACAAACAAACAAACAAACCAACCTAAAGGAAGAGAGTAGAAATTCAGCATCTTTTTCATTATAAAGTTCTGGATGTAACATGACAATAGAGTTCTTGATATATGTCATTGCTTTAAAGAACAGAGAAACTGAACTTTAAAAAATAGCATCAGAATCACATAGTTTGGAAGGGACATCCAGAGACCTTCTGGTCCAACATCCTGTTCAAAGCAGCTCAGGCCATGTCCACTCAAAATTTGAATGTCCTCAAGGATAGAGGTTCCACCAAATCCCTGGTCAATAGATCAAATGTTTTAACACTCTTATGGAAATTATTTTTTATTTTTATTAAGTTAGACTTGTCCACTCTCATACATGTTTCTGTTGCCTCTCACCCTTCCACTGCATACTTCTAACTATTGTCTGTCCCCATCTTTTCTATGTTCTCCTTTAGCTGTAGGCAGAAATGCCACATCCTTTAACTTTCTGTCTCCAAGCTGAACAAATATAGCCCCTGACTAGCTTGACTTTTTCCAGTATATCGATGATTTTCTTTTATTAAGGATACCAACACTGGACATAACTATCTAGTTGTGGTTTCACAGGTAAAAGGGAAAAGGTAGATGTGGTTTCAAATGGAGAGAATGTCTTCAGCCTGGTGGCTATATCCCCCCATACAGCCCAATACGTAGTTGACTTGTTTTTCCGCAATCATCTGCTTCATGTGGTTGGAAAAGGAAGATTTGCACTGTAAGCTTTCCAGAAACTGAAGATATTTTGACTAACCTGTCTAGAGTCTTCTTCCCCTTCTCAATAGTAGGTGTGGTATTTGTCTTTTCCCACTCACTCAGAACATGCCTTGACCTTTCAAAGATGACAGACAGATGGCCATAGTGAAATTGGCCAGGCACTTACTTCAGCACCATTGTATGCATCCCATCTGGTCCACAGACTTTTGTCCAGTTGGTTTAAGTATTGTTTGAATTTTTTTCCTGCTGTTGATGTTACCACAATCATCTAAGGCTTCCTTGAAGATTCAAAATGAAAGCAAGAAAATTATTTTAGAATTAGCTGCAGTAGAAATAAAAAAGGGATACTCCAATTCAAATAGCCATATTGACTAACACTAAAGAGCATGAACAAAAAGTTACATGAAACATGCCTCCAATTACACAGACATTACCCATCTCCCTTATAAAGCATCATAGTGCTATTGAAATGGAGTAATAACAGTGTACGTTTTCATGGTCTATGTTCATACTGTACATTTTATAGCTAGTATTCCATACATTATCTAATCTTCATCTATGTCAAAAGCCATAGTATAAGAATATTAGATGAACTAATTATTATTAATTGTCTCAAAGTCACAAATATGGAAAATAAAAAAAATGAAAGACAATTTCTATATGACAGGAGCAAAAGGAAAGTTCTGGGAAAACAAGTTTTCTTTACACTTTGTATTCCAGAAATTATGCATTTTGAACAGTTAATTGATGTTTACTATTGGAGTTTGATCCATAATTCATACTCAAAATGTTTCTAGAACTATAAACATCAATTTTGAATAGATATACACATATGATTTTTTACTAGCATATATTAGTCTAAGCAATACAGAATTATATAGTAATATTTGCAATAGAACTCACTAAAATCTCTTTTGGTTTCATACTTTATTCAATATAAGTTATAGGACAGCACATTTACATCAAAGTTTTGTTTAAAAAACCCACAGATTAATAGTTTATTTAAAACAAACAAACAAAACCAAACAAACCCAAGTGTCTGTAAACATGGAATTTAGCTTCAGATTCAGACATCTGAATTCTTATCATAGCAACATAGCTCACACCGTGTAAACTGCTGTCTAAGCTCCGAGTATAGTTAATGAAGATGTAGCCAGTACAGTCAGTGGAGTCTAGGTGTCTATTTATCTCTTCCTTAAGCAGATATCTGTTTTGAGAGAGCTGAATAGCTCTCTGTCTCCACTGACTGTATTGACTAGATGGCTAATGACTGTAGCGGGAGCTTACGTACAAAGCCCATATACAATCCTTTATGTTTTAGATACCTAAATTTAGCAGAATGTTGCTCAAACATAGGCTCCCGAACACAGAGTTGTCAGCCGCGGCGTAGTTATGCCACAGTGGTACAGTTGCACTAGTTTATGTTTAAGCAGTTTTATGTGTCTGATTTGGGAGGTGAATCCAATCCTACATCAGTCTGTTGCTGGCAAACTTTGTGTGGACTAGCTAATGAGTAGGAAGACACCAGTACCTGGAAATAGCCAAAGTCTGGCATGGTGACAAGTTAAACATCTTAGTATTCTGTAGGCTCAAATCAGTGTGATTATTCATGTGATACATAGATGTAGTTTGCTGTGGAGAGTGAGTGTGTGTGCATTCTTCACCAGTGAACTTCAGCGCTGATCAACCCAGGGATCAAGCCAAGCTTCCCTGCAGTATGTACTCAGCCTTGCTGCTGGCTGGACTTGCAGAAAGGAATCGTAGCAGCTGCATCCATCTGACCAAGGCAGAAGGAACCAGGAGCTCAGAGCTGCCTGGAGTCAGCCCTAGGAAGATTGGGAAGGAACACTCCTCTGGGTCTTGAAGTCCAATGGAGCTGCGCTTTGACACACAGCAGAGATAAGAGGAAATAGAAACTTTGGAAGACTTATAATTATATGAAATTGTATCCTTAGATGACACCACGATGAATATGAGTAAAATAATTATATATAATTTTTTTATTTTGAATGGGGTTTTTTGATTGTTGATCATTCAAAAAAATCAATATTACTATTTATCTCTCACAATCAAATCAATGTAGAGCATGTTGTGATAATATTTAACTGACATATTTTCTTAACTCTTTGACTTTATATTTACATTTTTTATAATCTGGTCTTCCTTTGTAATTCATATTGTCCATGGTCATACTTTTATTCCTTGACATACTTCCAGTATCTGTGAAACACTGCCAAAAACAGTAGTCTGGAAATACAGACATACATTGTCATGGAATTCTGCAGCAAGGACAGCATAATGCTGATGCTCCTTCAGTTTTAGGGCTTAACAATTTAGCTATGATCATCATAATAACCTGTCATGTTGACAACTCTTCAACACAAATTCTCATTCTGAAATTGTTTTTAACTGCCAAACAGTATCCATCAGGGAATAACATTTCCAACCCTTGATCCTATTTTTAAAATTCTACCTTTTCTCCGGTGTGATTTTTTTTTTACTGTTTTTCCCCTGTATCTGTTTTCCATATAATGTATTGCAATGCTTAGGAGCCATCTGTGTTACAAAAATTGCAGTATCAAACATCAACACACTGGAAGAAAACAATCTCAGCATGAATAAATGAAAAGCAGTTTGGAAGTGCTGTCATTACTTCCTAAGGAATTTAATGCCTTCAGCAGAATGTGGTTTTTTATGTTTAACATAGACCACTAAATGTAAGTAGGTCAGCTTCTGTGCATACAAGATTTTTCTCCTAATTCCTTTGCATATACTAACAGCTTAAAGTAAGTCTCTCCTGTGTTTTCACTGTACATTGCTGTGCATTTTGGTGATAAAATCCATGAAACTATATTTCTGGTGGGCTTAGGAAAAAGCAGTTGTAAATTCTGTTTCAGTTGTCTAATTTTCTAGCAGCAGTAGGGAGCTGAATCTTTCAAATAATAGAATTTGGATACAGCACCAGATTGAGCTAATAGTAGTTGTCTCACTAGTTTATTACATACCACATTCTTCACCTTAGCTAGTCTTAGGAAGAATAGATTAAACTAGCCATCAAAAAATCCTTCACTGACTGAGACTGAGCAGAGCCTGGCTCCATCCTCCTGACATTTGCCCTTTATATATTTACAAGCATTAATGAGGTCACCCCTCAGTCTCCTCCAAGCTAAACAGACCTATCTCCCTCAGACTTTCTTCATAAGGAAGATGCTCCACTCCCTCAATCATCTTTGTGGCTCTGCATTGGACTCTCTCAAGCAGTTCCCTGTCCTTCTTCAACTGAGGGCAATATTGCTACAATTAGGCTAGGTCTTTCAGACTTCATACAAAATATTATTAAAGAAACAAAATAAAACAAAAACAACAACAAAAAAGATAACATTAAAAAACATCCAGAATTTAGGAAGTGCATAATAACCAGTCTTAACTAGCAAGATATTACTTAATTATTTGATTGAATTAATGCATTTAGTAATATAAGCTATGCTCTTTACCTCTTTCAAATATTCACTTGTCCTTTAAGTGTCACCTTATTTTTTAATTCCTGGGCATATAATGTCTTATTTTTAGAGAATTACATTAAATGTTTTTTCCAAACATTCCTTTATATATATATATTCAGAAACTCCACTTCTATTTAACCTAGTTTCCTCTATTTAGGAAGACTGCTATCACCTAACCAATGCAAGTGCAACATTCATAGTATCAGTGATTTCCACTGGGTTACTTCAGTTACTGTGGTACTGAAGATGAGAAAGGAAATAATAGAAAAGATGAGATTAATACAATAAATGCTTAAAATATTATGCTCAATGTTATATTAAAATATAATGAGGTATGTTTTTATTACCAAACACAAGGCTGACATAGTAACTTCATCCATTTCTCTATATGATGGCTAGTACTCCAAGGCTTAGCTCACTGCATGTGACTGCTTGTGCAGAGACTACAAGATTGCTGCAAATGTCTCATCTGTCAGCATTGTTTTCACAGAAATGAGCATACTGGCAAAAGTGGAAAAAAAACAAAACTTCATAATTCAGTTTTTCCTCTAATACCACAGTCCTACATTAGCTGATGGACACTATTCCCTAAAACAGCATAGCTTTGTAGCCCTTAAACTCAGATAAATTACCAACAAGAGGAAAACATCACTATAAAGCTTCTGCTGTCTAATATTCCTAAATATTCACTGCTGGCCACTGGACTAAATGGACCTTTCATCTAGACTGGTGGAGGCATTCTAAAGTTCTTACATAGATTGGTCTAGAGGCTAACTAGTGATTGCAAATGGCATGGTCTTAAAAAACTATCTGAGACTACTGACACTCAAACCACCTAGAAACAACCATCTGATATCTTCCTCCTTTGCTTAGTAGAGGACAAGTCTGCAGAGCTTTCAGGGAAGGAAGCTGAAATTGAAAGTGTGATGAATGTTATGTTATTGCTCTGTTTAGAGATTCTGTACATGCATGGCACTTTACTCTTGTGGATAGAATGTCATCAAAAAGCAGAGAGAGAAGCTGCTTTTTCCAATCTTAGCAACTGCATTGTGATTTTAGGATATTGATTTACGGTAGTTGAGAAGGTACATCTAGGAGTGATCAGAATCATGTGTATGCAAAATCTCAGCATTAAGAAAATAACACAGATCTTGAATTCACTGGAAATATTGTGGATTTCATCCTAACTGAAAAATCATGGTATTGAACTTCAGCAAGACTGGGCCATATCAATAGGCATGGGCAATAACATATAGAGGACATATTTGTAAATTAATATTTTAGTTGTCTGATTTATGAGATCAAAGATTTGTCTTTTAAGAAATTATTATTATAATTTCTGCTCTAAAAGTACATATCCTAAGAGAATCAAAATCTGTTTCTCGAATTTTATATACTTACTTCAAGAAAACCTGTGAGCAATTCAGCCTTAAAGCTCTTTCCAACTCAGTGTCTCATATCACAAAGATAGAATAAATTTGTCTTAAATCCATACCCTGCTTCGATTGTTGTATAGTCATTCAAAATCCTAAGTGTGCCAGCACTAGGTCATGTTAAGAGATCCAGAAAGCTTGATCAGGAGACGAGAAGAATGGTTACAAGCAAAGCAGCTGAGGCACGACTGCTCACGTGGATACATGAATGATTAGCCCCGGTAGGCAGCTCAGCCCCACACAGTTGCTCCCTCCCTCCCTCCCTGGTGTGATGGGGAAGAAAATTGGAAAGGAAAAGTGAGAAAACTTGTGAGTGTTGATAGTCAGTTTAAATGGCAAAGCAAAAACCATGGACACAAGCAAAACAAAATAGGGAATTCATTCATTGTTTACCATTAACAGGCAGGGATTTAGCTATTTCTGGGAAAGCAGGTCTTCATCAGATGTAACAGTGGCTTAGGAAGAAGACAAATGCCCCAGTTCTGAACATCTCCATTTCCTCCTTCTTTCCTCAGGTCTTGCTGATAAACATGACTTAATACAGTATAGGGTGTAGCTTTGGCCAGTTGGGGTCAGCTGTTCCAGCTGTGTTCCCTCCAAACTTCTTGCTCATCCCCAGCCTACTTGCTGTCTGGGCAGTGTGAGAAACAGAAAAGGCCTTCATGATGTGTAAGTACTGTTCAGCAATAACTAAAACGTGGATGTGTTATCAACACTGCTCTCATCACAAATTCAAAATGTAGCACCATATTAGCTGCTATGTAGAAAATTACCTTTATTTCAGCCAAAACCAGTACAAACAAGTATCCATGTACATGTAATTCTAGAAAAAGGGAGAGTATCTTTATCTGCAGACTTGGATATGTACTTGGAAAATGTAATCACTCACCAGAAATATATACATATCTCCCCTGATAAAACTAGGAAAATTTTGTATTATTTTTTTTCAACAGCAGATATACAGAACAGAAAAAAATCCCTGACCAGCAGGCAAAGGTCTTATATAAGATACTTAAACCCCAGAGCCATAAGAAGGCCTATGGGCAAAGGCTGCTTTGAGGAGCATTCCCATCACAGCTCTCTCTTTAGTTTGAAAACCTCTGTTTAGCCTCACTCTTATGTGGCATCTCAGATTTCTCTGTGCCTTGATCCTGGCCCAGCCTGAAACCTCTGTCATGAGACATGTCAAGGTAGAAAGACTGCTTGTGGAAGACATCACATAACAGCCCTCTAGAAACCTCCCTGGGCTGAGACTTGTTTTTCAGCATCTTGGCTGTCCTAATGAACTTCATCTGAGTGCTCCACAAAAGCACCTTCTACCTCCTGGCCTAGGAACAGTATTTAAGAACAGGCCTGAGGTTTGCTCCTCGCCTACGCTAAATTGCATATATATATATACACATCTGTGTGCATGCTTTTATTTGATGTATGTGAACTATAACACTTAACAAATAAAACCAATCTCCTAATTTCTTGGTGCTACCAGACAGAAAGGTACATAAAGATATTTCTAAATGTATACTTAGTTTCACTTAATGACAACACTATGTCTCAAAAAAGTAGAAAAGATTGTCCTGAACCTTTTTAACATGTCAGAGGGACTTTTGGAATCCTATTTGCTTCCCTTTAAGTTCACAACCCACAGGCTGACTAGACTAAGTGGAGGGAGAATGGCTTATGTAGTCCTTTAGATTTGCCAATACATGTAATCTTGCCATGGTAGTCCCTTTTCTTTGTACAGAGATTGATGTGAAAACTAAAGAGGTAATTGAAGTGAAATTTTTTGTTATGTTGGCAATTTTCTACTTTTTTTTTTTTATTTCTGTTTTTCTCTGTGGAAACAAAGAAAACTTTGTTTTACTGCATAACTTTATTGCACAAAAACTAATAATTTTTTTGACACCACATAGAGCATGTTTCAAGAACTTTTGTACAGGGAGTTGGCTTCTTCAGTTGGTTTTGTACAGGTGGGAAGCTAGCCAGGAAGACAGGCAATTGGAGCAGTCAGCCAGGTGGGAAGAGGGGTAACTGAAAAGCTCTGACAATAGTGAAGTCCAGTAAGATGGGCAGGCTGCCCATTCACCCACTATGATGCCAGCTGGCGTGCAAGGGGTAGGAGGGAAGCCTCTCTGACTGCTTGCTTTCCATCAAAAATGCAGAGGAACCAGATTGTTCCTAAGGAAAACATCATTTTTGTGGAACCAGAATCTTCAGACGGGAAATTGTTTTGAAAATTTTTCAAACAGGTGCCCAGGAGGCAGGTCTGAGGCTCCTTGCAGGAAGATCAATGAAACAGGGTGCAGGGGTGGGTCAACATCAACAGCATAGCTCAGTCCAGGACTCATTGCCCATGATGCGATTTACATGGGGCTTCCAGAAACAGTGGATAGAGAAGGGATGGGGAGGGATTCCAGGTGAGTCTAGTAATGGTAGTTAAGGCCAGTTAATGAATTTATAATCATAACACTTAGATAAAGGTAAATTGACATCTGTAAGGTCACATATGCATTCCATACTATGGTGATTTGTTTGCATATGTTTATTATGCATTATGCATTAAACATCAAAATCAGATAGGAAGAGGAAGGATTTAGAAAAACACAATATAATGTGGAGGTTGGTAAAACCTATAATAATAGGTATATTCTCTCAAAAGTAACTAAAAATGCAAATTGCACCATTTGCATACATCCCATATTTTCCATACACAAAACAAAATTCTGTAATGGTGTACATTTCAGACTATGGCTTGTAAAATCTAATTTTAAAATCTAGAAAAAAAAAAAAAATCTGTATTATCTTTGAAGACATCTCTGTATTGTAGAATATCTTCTAATAATGGGCTAACCTCTGTAGGAGAGAGCAGAATATATAGTTCTATGCCTAATAAGCCACTGAAGTTGATGAGCACACCTAGGGTGTTCTTCTGTCTTCAGTTATTCTGAATATCATTAGGAACAGAGGCTACACTTCCAAGTAGTATAAAAAAATACACCAAGTATTATGTGTGTTCCCTGAAATAACACTTTCATTGCAACTAACTTCACACTGAAATCACTGAGATTTAAATGGATGCTTATATTGACTTATCTTTATCTCTACCTGTTTTGCTGAACAATATAAATGTATGCTTAAAGCTCCATATTTCATTGGATTAAAGCCTGTAAAGTCTCCTTGACTTCAGTGTGAATAACCAGGTTTTTGATTTGCAGTGAAATTTGCTTAGCAAAAAGAAGTTGTAAATACTTTATTACAGAGATGCAGCAAGATTCCTTTCCCTCTGTCTCCTTAAGCCCCCTTTTTTTTTCAAGTAAAGGTTGATTTTATTTTTTCATATCTTTAGACTGTTCTCATTTAAATCTGCCATCTAACTTGTGGAGGTAAAAATGTGGAAGCTCTACATACCCAAGCTTTATATTCACAGTTAAGTAAGTTTCAATTGGAATGTACTGTGTTTCTTTTAGCTGTGTAATATTATCAATACCAGAGTGAAAAATGAAAGAGTGCAGGAGGGTAAAGCTCTAGGAAATAGCATCATGCACCAATACAGGCCCGTAAATAATGCCTCTTCATATTTTAGTGTTGCAAAATGAAATACATCTTACTACTTTTTAACTACTTTTGAGCTACAAGCTTAGTTGTAGTACATCACTTGCACTGCTACCTACATTTTCAAAAAATTTCATTTTCTATGAGTCTGATGTAAAGCCCATTAACACTGTTATAAACCTTTTCTTTACTTTGATAAGCTATGAATAGAACTCCAAACATCAGCATAGTTTTAAGAAAGTAAAATTTCCAAAGAGCACTATGATAATACAGAAGTTATAGAAACAATAGTAACTGGATGGATTCCAAAAACTGTGAAACCACTGGCTGCAGTCCAAAGCAGAAGGGTGTTCACTACCACTGGGAATATGTTCACATGAAACATGCTACCCATTTATTATTTCATATTTTCTTGACATATTTTTTTTTATGAACAGGGTGAAGAACAAAACATTATACAAAAGATAGAAGGGTAGGTGGTGTCAGTGCGGCCCTTTAGACAAATAACAGATGCTCTCTGTTAACCCTCCCTCCCCACAGGGGAAGAGACAGGGAATAAGGGAGACAGATTTAGCAATTAGAAAAGGAGAACAGTTTTAATGGAAATGAAAATAATAACAAGTAAAATGGAATATATACAAGTATACACAAAATCAGTATTGAACCAACCCCCCTGATGGTAATTACATCACTGTCACCACTGGTGCTGTGGAGCAGGCACCCAGAAAGTACCGGACTAGGCCCAGAGGCAGATGGGAGCTGTGTTCAGGAGCTGGATTCTGGTACTGGATTCAGGAACACACTGACTGGGATCGAAGGCAGAATGGACAGAGTCCTCCTCAGATACCGGCTACTGAAGAAACAAGAAAGAAACCAGAAGACCTGAGCCAAGCCAAGCAAGCAGGGCCCTGCTGTTCCCTCAGCTTTGTACCTAATATGATGTATATGGGCTGGAATACCTTGTTGGTCAGTTTGGAGTCACCTGCCCTGTCCCCTCCTCCCTGCAGGTGCAGCCTTTCACTTTCCTGCACCCCCAATGTGGTACACAAGATCCAGCAGCGGCCTTGGTCTGCACCCCAATCCTTGGTACTAACTCTAAACGTGGGGTGTTATCACACGTTATTATTAAACCATATTTGCATTATTTGGTAAAATATTGCTTTGCATGGTATGTATCAACAGACACTTCAAAAACTTCTCTTCCAAAGTGAGGCTGCTGTCGAGTCCTCTGCTGTAGGAGTGTCAATACCTGGTCTCAAAGAAGTCAATGTCAGCATTTACACTGAGTTCAGAAAGGCAGTAATAAAACTCTCGTTCCACCTTTTACAAAAGAAAAGACCAACAGTGAAAGCACCTGTCCTTACATGAAAATCATTGAGCATGTTTCTATAACTTCCTTCACATTGTACTTCCAAATAAAATTCTTCAGACCAATGGAAATATTCTTTGATAGTAGAGACATACACTTTTATTAAAAAAGAGAAGACTGAATTAAAATTGGAATGCTAGTTCAGGGAGTAAAATTGAGTAAGTTTTGGCAGAAAAAAACCCCCAAACATTTACTATGGAAAGAATATGGGAAGACAGCATTTGAGAATTAATTTACAAATGCTCAAAAAGAAAAGTTTGTTGTTCATATATCAACTCAAAGGTTTGTGCATACCTCTTAGGTTTGCAAGAGATCCAAGTGCACTCCTGGAGACATTCCTCTTGAGTGTTCAAGATGGATACAGAACATCTGTGCTAGTAAGTAGGTTTCCTACCACAGCTGATGAGAAAAAAAATATATTGCAAGGACTTTGGACTCAATGATCTTAAAGCTCTATTGTAACCTAAATGATTCTGTGAACCTATGACTCCAAATGGGTCATAAATTAATCACTGTGACTACATACAAACTTATATTCTGTGCATTGTCAAATCCTAAATATATGTATGTCTGATCAGGTGCCTCTGCAAACTAAAATACAAGAAGTTGGTTTGTGCTGGAGTCTCCTGTATATTCAGACCATGCCCAGTGCTGACATCCAGAGCAAAAAACTTGGGAGTGCTCCTGGACTAATTTTTACATGCTTGAATTGTAAAACAGCATCACTCTGACAGCTGCATGAATAAAATACCAATTTAATTGCATATGCACGGAGTGCAATTTCAAAGGGCTTGATAAGCCAGGGAAATAGAAAAACTCAAACTTTCTAGGCATTTGTCACCAGTATTTTTTCACACTCAAATATTTCCCTGCTGCCTCCTGGTGCCAACACCACTTGAAAAGAGTATATTGCTGCATCAGTAAGCTTTATTTCATTGTCCCCTGTTGCAAAGCACCGTAGAAGAAAACAGAACTCTTACATTGATTTCAGTGATCTGTAATGTTACACTTGTTAGGCAATGACTGGAACTTTCTAAAGTTGCCAGGAAGTCAATTTTCATGTAGAACAAATTAAGTGTGACGTATGGCTACCTTATTTAGGTGTTTGTTTAAAAGAAAGATAAATTTAGAAGCATTACTGGGTTTTTTTTGTGTGTTTTGTTGTCATTGTTGTTTTATTAAATCCTGTAGTATTCTGATGTTAAAAATAAATAAATAAATAGATAGATAGATAAATGCAAGTTCTTGCAGATTTGGGTCTACCAGTATATGTATTTCATCATGATACTTTATATTAAAACACAGTTCATGTAATTGCATTTGGATATATACTTTATGTATTTGGATATATGCTTTAACAGAACAAATGGCAAAGAATCTTGACTGTTAATCAGTGGCATAATAAACAGAAAAAGGGAAATCTTGTTGCTCAATACAATTAGATACAATTTTGGACTGAGATAACTGGGTTGGGAGAAATGCTTTAAAATATAGACAAGATTTCACTATACTGAGGCAAGAAAGGGCTGCAGAATTTAGGACAATCTAATGAATCTTCCCTTATGACAAAAAGATCAAAAAAGAAAGATAAAAGTAGAAGCATGGTCATTTCCAGGCCTCACAATCTGAACAGATTTTTAACATTTATGACATCCTGGCTTAGATGAGGGATGTGTGAACTCTAAGCAGTCAATTGATAAGTAGAAATAGGATTAATATTTCATAAAAGCACTCAAGCCCTCTATGTCAGTGCAGAAATATGAAGGTGTGGGACTGCAGTTCAAGACGAGTGGGTCATAGACTACCAGCATATTGTACAAGTGTAATCATAGACTACCAGCATGTTGTATCAGTATCACAGAGATAGAAAAAACAATGTGTGAATAGATGAAGGTGACTGGCAACATTATAACAGGTGAAACGGAGGCAGCCAAGTTCTAGATACAGGCTACCAGCTTTCCCCATCTTTGTTGCTGCCTCTTTCAGCTGGTGCTCCTGGGAGAGATGCTGACATGGATATTCTTCATTTGGGCTGTGGCTGCTAATGCATAGCCCAGCTCCTCCTGCTGCCTCCCAGGTGGGAGGATGGAGGAGGCAAAGAGAAGGAAGAGGAGAGCTGCTGCTGCTCCACTGGCTGTTGGGAGAATCATGAGGGATATCAGGAAGTTGTGAGCTGAGCCAAGAGGCTCCCGCTTAAAGGAAATACCAATGAGGGGGAAGTATGGTGACAGAATGCAAAAATAAAAATTTACCTGAAATTTGCCATTTCTACAGGTAAATGAGGAGAACCAGCAATCTGCACATATATTATTAATTTTGAATCATTTTCTTGCAACAGGTCCAATATTTTTCCAGCTACAGTGATAGTTAGGTACATAGAAATGGAAAAATGCTTGCCATTTCTCAAATCAGAGGACTCAGACTAAGACAATTTTTTCTTAGAGAGAACATTTTTTTTCATGTGAATCAAATAATTTATATCGTCTACAAATGTTGGTCGTTATACTCTTTCCTCCACCTACGGAAACACTGTCCTCCTTTCATCTCACATGAAGTATTTTGATTCACATGAAATTCTTCTGAGTGAGACTTATTTTGATCCTTACACCAAGCACATAATACTATGTGGTGTCTTCAGTCACCTCAGAAATTCATTGTAGCAGCTGCTCCACACTATCACAAGCATCAAAGAAATGATGCTACATTTCATATCAAAAAAAAAACCCACCCAAAATGCACCCTGACATGCAAATAAGAAGCCTAGTATTTGACAAAAAATATTGATGCTGCTAATACAGCATCAATAATACAGATGCTGTATTAAGAATTCCTTGACTTTGCTCTTGATCTTAATGTTTCTTATTACTTTTTACAAATCCACATGGTTATGTTCTTGTAAAGATTTCATTTTCCCAGATTGTTTGATTGCTTTGACATTAATGGGTTCCAGGTTTATATGACTCATAGTAAAAACTGGTAGCAAAAATACATCCCCACCTCCACTTCAGGAGTAAATTATGCTGAGCAAATTAATGACTCATTTTGGGACCCTGAATACCTAAGCGATATATTCTCATTACTTCACAATGTGTTTTGAATAAGAAGCAAAACAAAACATTTATAACACAAGACTAATATTTAACACCTATTTCTTCATATTTGTTGCTAATAAAGCCTTAAAAGGTGCATAGTAAAATGTAAATAAGAAGGTAAATTTAAATTTTCCTATTTCATTTCCATCAGCTCTAAAGGAAAACCTTCCATCCCTATAGAACAATTACAGATGATTTTTTTTCTACGTAGTTTCATTTTCTTTCACAATGTATGTTAACAGTTATCAGCTTCACTAATTGAAGAAAATGGATTCAGTCTCAGAGGAAATTTCACATGCATTTCAGTAGCAATGAGCTGTTCTTCAAGGTACATATCAAAACAAAATAGTTTTAGACACCTGGCTAAGGTGGAGGAGGAGGTGCAAAAACCTTCCGAGATTGACAATGCAGCATTGCAATACCCATTTCTTCACTTTGCTTCATACCATTATTGCTGGGTCACTCCAGCAATAGGGTAGCTATCTGCAATGTCATTGTTCCCTGCAATGCTTCCATAACTATAATAATAATTTCAGTCTTTATACTTCTTCAATCAGCTGCATACATGTAGCTATAATTTTAGTATCAGGAAAATAAAGTGTTAAAGGAAAAAATATATATGTAGACAGCTTAGCTAGTAAGTAAGATTATTCTGTTTGTAAATTGAAGCATATATCTAAGACCTTTCTGGATCAAAGCCTCAGATTTTTTGTAGTTGGTATGTCCCTAGCTTAGTTTCTTTCTCACAGATGCAAACCTTGAAAAAACAATGAGCTACTTCATTCTCTGTAGAAGCAGAGATGTTTGCAATGTTCACACACTAAATTTAAAACATAACTACACCAAAGGGGTAGAGTTTTCACACTATAGATACAGTCAGCAGCAAAGACTTTTAAAACTGTTTTCATTGCTTCTGTATACTGAATGTGGTACTTAAGTTGAAGTTGTCATAGAGGAACTGTTACTAGAAGAATCATGAGATTATATATACAAAAAAAAGATAGAATGGACCTTAATTAATTCTCAATCTTACTTTAAGAGCAGCATGTCAGAAACAGGCTGTCATACCTTACATATGCTTTTAGGAAAAAAATGAGGCAGTGTGGAGAGTTGATGAATTTAAAGCTAGAATGAAAGTAAGGAAATGGAGAAAGAAAAGTATTGTGTTCTGTGCAATACTGAGGTATAATATTTACTGAACTTCTATATTGAACATAAGCTGGAGTATTACATATACAAAGTTCTAGTGGAATTAAGGCCCAGGATGTGTTCACTACATACTCATTTAGCAAGATGAAGGATGTAAGCTTCTACAGAGAGTAAAAGGCCAAAAAACAACCATGGGTGAATGTATTGGCTGCCTAAATCTCCTCCTCTGCAGTCCTGTCATTGAACATTTGTCATAATATTTATTTAGACCATGATGATCACATTTTTGGTCTTTGTATGTACATGAATGACAGGATACCAACCACAAGTAATCTTTATGAATGTCAACATATACAGTGTTGAATGTATATGAATACATATATTTATACAGAAGATGATCAGTAACATGGTCTTAGAGATATATCTGCAAATTTCCTCTTAAATTATCTTAAACTGACAATATACAGACAGGTTGGTTTAATAGCAAGCAACAGCTTGAAGCAGTTTAGCTAAATCCTTTTCAAATTGATTTTTGGGGAAAAAAAAAAGAAGCTTTGTCAGTTTTTGTACTGCATACTTTGTTTATTGCTTGCTTTGTTTGCTAAACTTGAATCACAGGTAAACTTTTGTTTATATGGAATTTCAATGTATGAAAATCTTCACAATTTATTAGTTAACCACTGCTTAGTAGAATTCACTGTGACCTGGAATGAAGTCACATAGAAGGACTATTACTGAATAATGTATTTGCATCCCTAACAGTAAGAAAGTGAAATGTTGTCAAAATGAAACAGGTAGCTGTACCTTATAGGTGATAAAATCCTGGAACATAAGTTTTTAGGAATAATAGGGGAAGTGTAGAGAAATCATTAAATTAAATGATAGAATGATAACATTAAATTAAATGATAGAATGATAACAAAATAATGAAAGAACAAAAGGGAAAAGCCCATTGAGTCATGTACTATTATTCAGCCAATTATTTAATAAAGAAAAGGTCCTTTACCTAAAAAGCTGAAATTTTCAGTTCAGCAGCTTCCTTACTGCACTTACAAGCCAGTATACCTGTTTCATGATCACATCTGGGATCCCAAAGAGCTTTGCTGCCTGTGTTGCTCATACGTCCTAGGGAACGATGACAGGTCTGCTCCTCCACTCACCAGATGGAGGTCTTCCTCCCAGGGCCACACCACTTACTTCCAATCTCTGGGACAAGCCTCATATATAAGAAGCAAGGGTATGGGAGAGAGAGGAAACCATCTTCAGCATGACCTGCATTCTGAATATGATGTGTATCCAGATGATGCAAATAGGGAAGTGCTTAGAAATCCCAGAGTACAAGCATAACTAAGGGTTTATTTAGGGTATTAGCATAACCCCTAAAGAGTAGATTTTGTAGTGAATAGATCTCTTTGCACAGACTACATATTTTTTTTCAGGTGGGTGCTACACAGTTCTCATAGGTCAGACCAGCTCACTTTACCCAACAGAAGGTGCTTAACTTTCAAGAGCTGCTGGGATATTGCATTCCATCAAAAAGGGAGATTTAGACTGTGAGGATTTCCTGTCAAGTTACTGGAAAATATATCTGATTTGGATTGTCTGCAGCTGGACTGCAGCAGAATAATCTGCAGATATCTTTAGGGGAGACACCATGATCTTGATCTTTTTCAGCTCTTCCAGACTGGTGCTCAACGCAGCTTAACTCTGACCACAATTTTCCCATGTTTCATGTAGGAGTTTCTTAACACTTAAAAGTGTCATCTAAAGTGATTGTCAGACTGTATTTGGTACGAGCAGTTTATGGACATAATGATGCTGAATCTGTAGAGTAGGAAGAATTGCATTTCAAGTGAAAAAGAGAGGGAAATTAAAAGCAACCCCCAAATTTCCCTCTTCACCATTGAAAGGATGTATCATTTTCATAGACATGCTACAACTTGAGTAAATATGGAATTGAAAGTAGATCACAGGTAAAGAAAATATTTCTCTTTGTTTTCATTATAATAGCTTCATAAGAGATAAACAGCAGTTGCAAGCATAGTGCTTACTAATTTAAATCTCCATTAGGCAGCAACGTTTCTCTGCTGCCACACCTAGATGATAATTAAAAAAAAAATGTTTTCTTTAGGTAATTGTGACCATATTGCAGCGTAAGGTGAAAACATGAAGATTGGTAAATGAACAATCTTTTTTGTGCAATACAGAGATTGATTCTCTTACAACCCCATTCAGACATACATTTCTGCTGTAAAAATTTTCTGTCCAACTTTAAGTGAAAAAAAAGCATTATCTTTGCTGACAAGGAATTGAACTAAACTCTAGTTCTTTCACTTATGACAATATATTGTTGGTTTGAGCAATAATTTACTGACCTCAATAATTACATGCATTAGAGATGGCTTTCTCATTACTATCATGTCTACAGCCATGAGATGGTTAGAAATCTTAGAAACAGATCACTTAATACTTATTCAGCAATTCATACAGCAGATAATAACATGACACCTAATGTGCCTTTTTTTTTTTTACTTTCTTTTACCCTCTTCCTAAACCTTTTTCCTTTCTCAGTTAAGATTCAAATCTGTATTCCATTTAAATCATAACAGTTTAGGAATGCAGCAAGATTAATTATTAATAAGACTAGGCTATAGGAAATGAATCACCTGGTTTTATTTGCCATTTCCACAGATTCTTCTTTTTCCACTGCTAGCTGTGTGACAGATGGGATGCTAATAATGCACATGTTCTATAAACATTTCTTAAAATGCAAGATGTTCTTGCTTAAGAGCATCAGACATTTAAGATATGAACATTATATGAAACAGAACTATTTCAAAATTCAATTTATCAGGTCACTTTCTAGCACTTTTTTAGCCATAGCTCAATGATTTTAAAATTTTTTTTTTTAACTATTCAGCTCAGCAAGACAAGGCTTAAAATCGAAAAGCAAATCAACCCAATAAAATAAAGTAGCATAATATACTCACCTGTACAAACAGACATCTAAAGAAATTATTTCAGAACTTAGTAAGAAAAGATTATTGAAACTGAAGATATTAATGAATTCAGGGAAGAAGATCTCCATGGTCTTCTACAAAACATTAAAAGGAAGCAGTTATGCAGTTCTTCCAGTTCTATCTTTCCAACATGAACTGCAACCTGCCTGGTGGATATCATTCATAAGAAAGCTAAAAGATGTTTCTTATGACAGTTAGCCACCGTCTTCTGTTCCTATAACAAACCTTGAGCAAGTAGTTGGTTCAAAATTTCAGAAGAATTTCATAAGGTGCTAATATAAAGTTTTAATCAGAACATTCTAATCATTGTACATGACCAAGAAATGAAAGCACTGAGTATCTTTTATTCCCCATGCTGGAAAATCTGACACTTCAGTAATCTGAAAATGAAAATGAGTAGTTATGGCTTGTAATTATTTTTATTGTCAGGCAAAAAACCCATGGATATCTTTAGCTTCATTATTGCAAATGTATTAAACATCTAAACTAGCCAAATATTGCCATGAGTTATGATTCAAGATATGTATTGGTAATAAACCATCACTTATTGATGAATAGAATTATCAGAATCCAGAGACCATATGAGGCCGTATAACATTCTATTTCCCTTAAAATCCATTATGTCAAAGAGACCAATATGCAATCTTATAAAGTCCTGGTTTAATAATAGTACTCTTGATGGATACAATACTATGCAATACAAAATTCTCTGTAAGGAATTAGTCAGGTGGTGTTGCAGCAGCCTGCCTATGTGCAGTTATAATTCAGAGGGAAGACAGGCAGCGGCATCAAGATTCTGCAAAGCTTCTGGGAAGCTTGTTCTAGCATCAAAGTCTTAGTAGAGCATGACCTTGAGTGGAGAGGCAGGCAATTTGTGAGAGACTTTTGGTGTGAATGCTTGCTTAGCAGTACTTTGAAAAGATCCCACCCATAGAGGTCCCACCGTGCTTGAATTTTGCAGAGTAATAAGGTTCCTATATTCAAGCAGCAAGGTCCTTAAATTCCAACCTGAATAATAGCAATACTGTATAACATGCTGCTATCTTTACTACTTAGGATTTTCAGGTTATTCCTGAGTATAATTGCATAAATTCTGCAGTTTCACAAGGAAGCACTAATTTTGTTCTCAGATTTTTATTATTTTCTGTAATGGATAAACATTAAACACCAAGCATATGATTGTAGATTTGGGTTAAATTACCAGAGCAAAATTTACAAAAGCTTAAGGAAGAGTCAGGAGTTTTCTATGTTAGATCTGTCTTTTAAAAAAGCAGTATGGTTTGATTGATTAGCAATTGAGAAGAGATTTTAAACACTTGATCAAGATCTTCCTTTGTTCTCATAAAATTTTGACTTCAGGTGCTCTAAACTGCAACTGGAGAAATTTATGAGCTTTTCCCATAAAACATTTACTGGGGTCTCCTTTCATAAAATTTCCTATAAATCCTGTAAAGTATAGTTGCCACATGCCACTGTACTCTTTCAAACCTCATTCAGAGTGTATACTTCATCAATTATTAGTCTCCTCTGAACTAGCCTTCAAAATTTTAGTTGTCCTTTGCATGCTGAGTCTGTTAAGCTGAAGAGCTGCTGAAGTTGTAAAAAAGGTATTTAAGAATTCAAAGTAATACTAACATTCCACTATCTAATCCTTTTCTATATCCACTTCCTTAAACATCAGTCTGAATCCTCTGTCTGCAAGTTCTACACACTGAAATTATTTTTGCTGAACAGTGTTTGCACTTTTCTTGAAAAAAAGTATGTACAGTTGACAAAACTTGCTAGTAAGAAATATTGTTGTTGGAACAAAGCTGAAATGTTATAAAAAATATGTTGAGCTTTATTAATATACTCTACAAGAGGTAACTACCACTGTCATGGTCCTTTGAGGCATGTTCCTTCACCAACTGATCATTTCAGCTAAAGCTGTTCCTTCTCTTGGACTATTACAAAAGCTTTACAAATCTTGTTTTTTCTTTTTTTTATATGATTATTTGTTTTTAATAAAATGTTTGTCAACACAGCTAGGAGAAGAGAAACTAGATTTGGTAATTTAAGAGGGTTGTGTATTTTTCTAACAAAGATAATTTTTACAGGATGCCTAGTTCATACAGTTAAGATTTCCAGATATGTTTTTTTAAAGCAAAGCATTTGGTAAAAAGGATTTAATCCTTCAATAGGATGATTTATTTTTTTTTCCATTAACTATGTCCATTTTTGTGGAAATGAAAATATGGAGAAGAGTGAAATGAACTGGTGTTTTTTGAAGCTAAGGCAAGGATGAGGGGTCCATCTTATTTTCCAGTACCCTCATTTGAATGTAGCCAATGTTAATGAAGGCTCTTGGCCCACTACCAATGTGCTTTAAAATGCATTGTATGCTCTCAGGCTGATGCATAAGAGCATAAACGAGCCCAGAGCTGCTCAGGGCTTTTCAGATGTCCTTGTCTTCCCTTTGCAGAGTATCTACTGCCCAGAATAAACAAGCCACTTTAACATGATAGTGCAAGTGTCTGTGGACAGTCTTGCTTTTACACGGGCTCAAGCAAACCCTTTTGACCGCGTCAAACCTCATATAAATAACTATAATGAAGGCCAGAAATACTGCTGAATGATGCAGTTCTCAAAGCTTACTTTTCTCCATAAGTCTTAAATAGCAACACTTCTTGCATCTTGTTCTTGAAATATTGACCATCAGGCACTGATCCTAATTTTCTATCTAATCAGGATACAGAAACCATGCCTGTGGTAAGTCATCTGTCGCAGAGTTCCATTAACAGATTTCAAGTATTGACTAGCAGAAGAAGTGTTCACTTTCCTAAGACTGTTAACAATCTATATGATAATATACAGTATGTCTACAATTGCCATTAATGGAAGATTGATGAGGATAAAACTAAATCAAAGACAAGCCTGACTCAATGAATGGCTCCCAGTGAGTATTTCAAACTTTATTGATGACAAGAAGTGAAGGAATATCTACTATGAAATAGTAACTTCTTTCAGCTGTATTGTTGAAAGATGTAACAGACTCCTTGTGATCTGGCCCAATAACTGACTTCACTAAATCAACACTGTTCTGTGATGCTATAAGGCATATTGTCTGACTTCAGAACACAGGCAATCAAATAATAAGTTACAGGTGTCAGCTCCTTTACATTTACAGATCCATGCAGGTCCAAGAAACATCGTCATGCTATTTCTGTATGTATCAAAATATTTGCATTTGTATAATTTGTCAACATGAACTTTGCTGATGGATATGGAAGTGCACCCAGTTAATATTAAAAAGTGTTTGTTTTGTTTTAAAGTAGTAATAGAGGCAATCATTTTAATACTATAATGGGATCTATACTTGTGCTAATGAAATCAGGATTATTTTAACATCCATTTCATTGCTCCTTCACTTAATTGTTAATACTTTGCCAGAATTTAATAATTCATCTTTTGCATGTATTTATGTTACTGGGTATTTCTGTAACAGTTAAGTAGACATTTACTTAAATCATTTCTCTTTTATTATGAATATTTAATTTACATATCTATGTTTTTTCCATTATTGTAGGAAACTGATGAAGTTGCTGTTGAATTTTTCACTCTTAAAACTTTTTTTTGCACCTGTCTCAGAGGACAAGTGTATAGTACTCTTCGCCTTCACACACAGAGCTTCAAGAGAATCCAGTAGGAACTACAGATGAATTTGAGGTTTTCCATTTTCATTTTTCTCAACTGAGAACATCCCAGTCTTATTTCTGCAATTCTGTCTGATGCCAGAATCATTCTTTTCTTGCTGCTCATCAAAACATTCATCTTTCTGCAAAAAAAGGCACATCTTCAGAATAATTGTAAGAAATGGAATAAACATTACTATCTTTACACTGAGTGGGACAACAGTGTTATAATAGACCTGATTACCAATTGCTTTATAGACTAATTTCTAGTTACTTGAAGGAAGGTTTATGTTAATCAACTACTCAAGCAGAAAATAATTATATGTAGTCACTAAAGACAACTATTTTCCCCAGAAATAAGAAATATTTATTATATAAGGAGTATTTAGAGAATAAATGTATAAGATCTCTTACAATGATTTGTGAACCTGTTTAAATTTACCTCTTGGAAAAATATGACAAATAAATGAAGATAGATTTTCCATTTTTTATAAGAAAGCATTAAAAGACATGACTTCTTATATAATAATCAGGCAGATCTTTATTGAAGTTGCCTCAGGTGAGTGTTTTCTTCTACTGATGTTTATTTTACTATTCAAACTTTCTCTAAATTGTGTTCTCTTTGTATTCATCTTGTGAATCTCACATTTTCAACAGCTTGCTTTCACTACAGTAGTCAGCAATTTTTTGCACTTAGAAACAAATTCTTACTGGCAAAGTCAGTTTAAGCCCAGTGAAGTTAATGTACCTGTTAAAATGTATCTGGCTGGGTTTCCAATTCATAATTTCAAGAGAGTCACCATCTGTTGGAATCTGTGGTTGTAACTGTCACAGTTTAGGGTCAGGGCGGCCCCTTAGACCAATAACAGATGCTCTCTGTTAACCCCCTCCCTCCCCAAAGGGGAAGAGAAAGGGAATAAGAGAGGGAGACAGTGTTTAGAAAAGAAAACTAGAACAGCTTTAATGAGAATAATAATAATAATAAAAATCTAATATGTACAAATATATACAAAACCAGTATCAACCCCAACCCCCTGATGGCAATCACATCACCGTCACCACTGGTGCTGTGGAGCAGGCATCAGGGGAGTCCCAGCCTGGGCCCCACAGCAGATGGGAGCTGTGTTCAGGAGCTGGATTCTGGTACCAGATTCAGGAACACACCGATTGGGATCGAAGGCAGAACGGACAGAGTCCTCCTTGGATGCTCTGAGGAAGGAACCTAAACAGGACCTGAGCCAAGCTGAGCAAAGCTGGCAAAGTGGTCCAAGAGGGGAGAAGAGCCTGGGAGCCCCCAGAGAGAGAGAGCAAGCAAGCCAGCTATCAAGCAAAACCTAAAAGTAGCAAGCCAAACAAAACCCATAGACCCTCCAGATCCCTCAGCTTTATATCTGAATATGATGCATATGGGCTGGAATACCTTGTTGGTCAGTTTGGGGTCACCTGCCCTGTCCCCTCCTCCCTGCAGGTGCAGCCTTTCACTTTCCTGCCCCCCCAGTGTGGTACACAGGATCCAGCAGTGGCCTTGGTCTGCACACCAACCTTGGTAGTGACTCTGCCCATGGGGTGTTCTCACTGCCAGCAGCAGACACTGTCTGTGAAAACAGGCTGATAACTTCAGACAGTGCAGTCAGTTAGAAGAACTGAACTGAAAAGTAAAATCACTGAACAGAATTAGTTCTGTTCTCACTCAAACCAGGACAATAACGATGGCAACAAGATCGAATATTTTGTCATTCATTTTTCTGTATTATAGTTCATGTTCAACAGACGCCTTTCCCCTCAGCCAGACTGGTGAAGACAGCCCTTGTAAAGGGAACAGGTCATAAATTATATCTTTGAGAACTGTGTCTGTTCCTGAGCCTCAATAGACTATGAAAATATGCCTCAGGAGGGATTAAAATCTACTTTTGTTCTCATTGGCTTAGGGTATGATACCATCAGCCATTTGTGCAGTTTGAGTTTTCCATTGCCTGCTCAGGAATATTGTTGAACTATTCTTACTTCCCCTGCTACAAGCTATGCTTCTGCTAGAGCATAGTGTCTATTTGCCTAATGATTCATATCACAGAATCACAGGATGATAGGGGTTGGAAGAGACTTCTGGAGATCACCTAGTTCAACCACTCTGCCAAGGCAGGTTCACCTTAAAGGAGGTCACACAGGAATGCATCCAGAAGGGTTTTGAATGCCTTCAGAGATGGAAGGAGACTCCCCCACCTCTCTGGACAGCCTGTTCCAGCTGTCAGCCTCAAAGTGAAGAAGTTTCTCCTTATGTTTAAATGGAACTTCCTATGTTCAAGTTTGTGTCTGCTACTTCTTGTCCTGTCACTGGGTACTAATGAAAAAAGAGTGGTGCCATCGTCCTGACACCTGCCTTTTAAATATTTATAACCACTGATAAGATCTCCCTCAGGCTTATCTTCTCCAGACTAAAAAGACCCAACTCCCTCAGCCTTTCCACCTAAGTGAGATGGTCTAGTGCCCTTATCATCTTCATAGTCCTTTGTTGTACCTTCTCCCTGTCCTTCACTGTGATTCTGTGATTCTGTATGGATAGAAAGACATGAGACAGCACAGATTTTGAGGAAGTCTGGATTAGTCCAGAGAAGCACAATAGGGTTTATGTCACAGAGAATGAAAAGAGCAAAAGGAAAGACATAGTGCTGGAGAAGCTGCAGTCTGAGAGTCAGGAAGTGTTAATACACTTGAGGGCAGCAGACCACTGAATGCATAGAGGAGGCAGGAGACTTTATAACAATGAGTGTCCAAAGTAGATGGAGGCAAAAGGGACACTTCTTACTATAAATAACCTCTAGGATGAAGCTGAAAAAACCTTCAGTCATAGAGAAGGCAGAAGCCACCAGTACTAGATGACTTAGAAGGTTTTTATATATGCACCTAAAACTACATCTTTGTACTGACATATCACATAAGACAGTTACAAAAAATAATTGTTCCTTTACACTGTTTAGTTAAAGTTTTATTCTATCAATAAATTCATATTCTTATGTTTATTTTTTTATCTGTCTATCCTGGAAGCCTGAAGAACACAATGAGATTTTTTTTTTACACTCTGTTGTGCCATGGGAGATCAAAGTTAAGATTTAAATGAGTTTATTTATGGCCTCTATTCAGTATTTTCTTCCAGGGAGCACAATGTCAAATAAGTTATCAATGACATGACATGAATAATATATTTCAAGAAACACGTTCATGAATAGTCCTAAATCTTAGTTCATTTTTATATACTCAGTCATCTGCAAGACAATTTGTGTCTATCTTATAAATAAGAAAAACCTACATTTGTTGGGCCTGTCATTAATAAATAATTCAGCAAGTCTTAAAACTGAATATCACAATTTAATTTGAAGCAGTCTGTGTCCAAGAGAGATAGGTATTTTATTGTGACATATCTTCTGCTGCAAGAAGCACCTTTTCATTTACAAACGTGCTTGCTATCCCTCTGTTAAATAACACTCAGAAGAATGGTGGGACTTCAGATGGATAAACTCTGAAGTTAGTTCAGTTGAGAGAGGCAGGATAGAAGGTCTCGTTGCTGCACAGTGTACAGGCACAAAAGATGAAAGCTTTGCTTTAAGCCCTAAAAGAAAGATAGATATAAGGCTATCTGAAAATTAAGGAATATTTTTATTTACTCCATTCTTTTTTCTTTGGCTGTTTTTATTGGTCCTTTCCCATATGGAAGAGATATTGAAATTAAGGAATATTTTCTGTTGCCTTCACTTTTATTTTGCTCTATCTGAAAATAAAATAAGTAGAGCACATTAGTGAAGAGAGCTACAGGTAAGCAAGCCATTCTGTCTCATTTGGAATTATATTTTTTTTAGTATGAAAATACATAAACTTCATATATGAGGAGGAAAGATTCTTGGGTGTGCCCGTGTGACATTATACTTTTCTTACTTTGGGGGATTCTAGTATATAAGTAAGTTCAATCTTAGGAACCTATTTTTTTAAGAATTGACTTTACATTTTTGAGGCATAGATTTACAGATGAATGCAACATCCCATTAGTCAACATAATGAAACCAAGAAGGCCAAAGAACAGGTAAAACCAGAAAGGTCAAAGAACAGGTATTGAGCAAAATCACTATGTTGGAAAAATACATTGAAATAGTGTCCAGGCTTAGAATGCAATGCCCATGTCATATTATAAGGCTACATTAAATCAAAACAGCACAAAATTCTTCAAAGTTATCTGACTTTAGTTCCCACTCACACTGTTCATTATTTTTCCTTATGTGTTTTTGAGAAAGGGTAAAAGTCATGTGCTGATATTTTTTTCCCTAAGTGCTTTACTTCATAACAGAGCTATTCTGACACCATTCTCGTCTTCCTATGATGCTATCATCCCTCTTACCTTCCCAGCATATACATCTACAGAAGAAAAATCTTCTATTCTGCCTTCAGCTCTTAAATTGTTGAGAAAAAACGTATCTTTGTGTGTCATTTAGAGCTCTCTGGGGAGATGTAGTTGCTATCCATTTTTTATGCATTAAGAACAATCGTAATTTGACAAAATTATGCAGCACCAAGTGATAGGACTTACTGGCAGGTGTAAGTTTGTTCTTGGTGGGATTTATCAAGTATATGAATTAAGTTACTCTAAACATTATGAATACTCTAAACATTATGAATACTATCATGCTTTTAAATTCTTCCAGAAGCAAAATTTTAAACACAAAGGAATAGCAGAAAATTAGTGAAATGTAACCAAAACCCATTGGTTTTTCCACAACCTGTAGAACTCAGATATAGTTGTCTGCATACCGTACAACAAGGAATATTACTTGTGCCAATTCTCAGCATGCAAGCAAATCATTAGATGTTATCTAAATAGTGCCAAATTAAAAGCAGGTAACACAGAAGTGGCATTAACCTTTGGCATTGTACATGTAGAGGGAATCTTACTGTCCGACTGCAAACAACATACACATTAAAGTAGGTCAAGGTGGTGTTAGGTAAAATAGGACACCCTAGAAATTAACTCCAGACTGAACACTTAAGATTGCAAGATATAGACAAAAGGAAAAGGAGAAATATTTTTACATGTATAGCTTGTGGTAGGGTGGGTTTTTGTTTGTCTGATTTCTAATTTCCATTGAGAAGTGTTTACCAGAAATGTTGCTGCGTGAGTTATGAGTGTAACAGAGTTACACATCGAGAAGCCCAAACTCCCACTCAGAAAAAGGGTTTTAAAAAGAAACACTATGCACTTTCTTAAAGACTGGTCTTTTTCATGATAAAAGTAGGATAATTGGCAAAGGATGAAGGCCTAAGATAAAAACACCTCAAAACAAGGCAAAGTAACATCCCTCTTTATAAATCACTTTTTGTAAAGCATTTTCTAGACAATTAAAAATAAAAAGTTACTAATGAAGAAAGCTTTGTCAGTATCCATCTCAATAATCTGCCATCTGGACTGTGAACTAAGGCTTGTTGCAACCTCAGAATGTCTTGATTGAAAATGCTACTAAAAACTAACACCTAAACTGTACTTTTCTCATCAAGCTAGAAAAAAAAAAATAAATCTCAGTATCCTTCCATGGCATGCTCTAAATAGAGTCAAATGTTGAAATTGCTTTTAAACAGGGTTGTTCACTGACCATTCGTGACGTCATCATCTTTCCACATATAGCCTTGCCTCTGACTGTCATCTGCAATATGAAACCTTTCCTTGGTTCAGACACCATCTTCTCCATGTCCTACAATGCTTCACAATAATCAGTGTTTATTAATCAGTTGCATAGCTGTTAATCCATTTTCAAGGAAGAGTCTGTTAAGGTACATGTGCAGGTAGTTAATCCTGACCTATGGCTCCATCAACAAGATATCTACATGAGAAAATTCAGGATGCTACAGGTAACAAAAAGTGAGCAATGTAGTTGTATATACCCTGACTTATGGTATCACTACCAAGACAGCAACATGAAAACAGCAGGACACTGCACACAAAAGAAAGCAAGTGTTTATAAAAAATGGTGGCCAAGAAAGAAAGGCGAAGGATGGACTGTGCAGCAGGGCACTGAAGCTGTTGTTGCTCTGACCACACTCCCAAGTGAGTCACTGATGTCTCTGGTCAGGGCCCCTGGGTGGGGACAGAGCTGGCAAGGGTGCACCTCAAAGGCAGGGATTGGACATCCAGACATCCTAGCAGAGGCAGTGGCAGCACCTGGCTTATCTCTTCAGCCCATCAGATTTGAAAACCTTAGGGAGTGAAGGAAGTAAAGACATGCTGAACAGCCAGAATATCCCACAACACTATATCTGTGCATACAGCGTCCTGGAGACACACGTTTCAAATAGACATGAAATGGCCTTATCTGAACCCTAAGGTTACCAAAAGCAATTTCACTGTGCTGGTACAGCACCAAGCTAAGTTAAATTTGCTCTGCTGTAAAGAAACAGAGCAAGACTACCAAAGACAGAACTTGATCAGAGGAAATCTTACAATGAGGCACCTTTTAGCAGCAACACAGGGGCTGGAGCCATTTGAAAGGAAAAATGACAATTCCCTCACAGAATAACTCAGGTTTCCACTGTTAGTAGATTCTATGTTCTTTTGCTTTTACTTTTTGCAGTAAAGTGCTTCTATTGCTTAAGTGAAAGTGCAGTTAAAATAAAAGGAACTATTATGTGGTGGGATTTTTTTCTGAAAGGTCAGCAGAAGTTCTTCATTGTTCCAGAATAAGAGTTACCATGTCTCATCAGTTTTAGTTTGATGTAATGATGGATAAATGATCTTTATGTAGCTACATATTCTGTACTGTTCAGAGCAGTTAAGAAATTTCTTATATTACATATAAAGTTTATTTTGAATATGAAAGGGAAATATGAGTCAGTCATAATCATAAAGGGTTTGCCAAACTCATCTGGTGTGGTTTTATAGAAGTATTTCATAATCTAAACTTGCAGAAGTTTTATCCATGAGCTGTCTCTCCAAGACAAAAATATTGAGGTAAATAGGGACAAATGCATGAAACTATAATCAAACAGTGGTAAGGCTTTGCAAATATTGTAGAAACAACAACAAAAACAATAACCAGAGCAGTAAGAATACTATTTAAGTCATTTAATACACTGCAAAAGTAACCAACAAATTACATATGTAAATAACAGAGAGCCATATTTTTTATAACCTACAATACTCTAAGTCAGCGCAAATGTGAGTTGGTGGAGGAAAGTTACTACTACCTCACAGCAATTTTCAGTTGATGAAAAAAGGTGTTAGCAGATAGTAAGGGTGGAAAATTATAGCACTGTTAACACCCTCCCTTTACTATCTCTGCTAATGCAGGTCTGAGCTGCTTCTATTCAACAACACTGAGCCCCTCAACATCTTCCATTATTTAAAAGCATACTCACACCTGTAGTATTCTGTCTCAGTGTACAGATGGTTTTAAGTAAAATGTGTACCATTATAACAGGTTTGATCCAACTGTGAAAAATATTGTTTCACTGATGTTATAAAAAGAACTCTCATGGTTGGCATGTTTTTATAAATCCTGCAACACTGAATTTCCTCATATATAATCTATTTCATGCTACTCATCCAAACTCTTCTTACAGTCAGTGAGGTTGTTTTCTTGAAAAAAATGAGTGATACTGTTGACCAATAACATATTTTTCATTGAAGACAGCTGAACCAGAGTCTAGGTGATCCTTCTTCACAGGTTCTCTGCCTACTATAACAGCAGCTAAGACACGATGGCTACACCTGTATTAGCAAACCATACAGAACAGAGAGAGTGGATCCACAGAGCAGAACTCCTACTAAAGATCTGATGTCCACATTATAGACATTTCTGGTTTTCATTTTTGTTGCTTCTAGACTAGTCTCATGAAATGAACATACTTGCAGCTGGAGTCTCTAGGTAAGTCCCTAGAGCTTCCATTTGGGGTTTCCAGATCTTGGAATACAGATCTGAATCATACCCTGGCTTCAAATCACTTCCCTAAAAGTAAGCAGCGTGGCACCACTCCAGATGGTCTCGGGGTTCCACTTGGCCTCCAGATGCCATTGCAAGATATCCCAGGCATCCTGTGGCATCTGTGTTTTGTCTGCCAGAAACCATGTGTTTGTTTCATGTACCTCCAGGTACCTCATAATGATACTGAACACTTTTCTAGGAATAACAGAATGAAGACATGGGTCTCCGAAAGTAAAGTGGGCAAATAAGGTGGAAACCAATTGTGTCTAGCTCATGCGTTTAACAACTTGATTCTTTCCAATATTTTAGTGGCCCGTCTGTGTGGCAATGAAATGTCCCTTTAGGCCACTTCTACCACTGACTACAACCTGCAATTTTTTACTATCTCTGAGGAAAGGACTGCATAGACTCCTGAGAAAATGCCATGGAGTCATACAGAAAAAAAAAAAAAAAGTTTATTTAGGAATTTTAATTAACTAAAATCTCCATATTCTAAATATAGTTTGTTTTCCTATTTGGAAGCATATATTGGGATAGTAATGAAGGTCTGGAACAAGGTTCAGCATGTACCCAAATTAAGAGAAACTAAACTGAATAGGAAAAAGGATCAAAAGTTTTAGATTAACAGGGAAAACCTACATATCTTATTACAGGGAAAGCTAAGACTAAATGTAAAAACCTGACCCCGAGTTATAATAATAAGAACCTGAGTTATTTTGTTTGTTTTATTTTTTTTTACTAAGAGGTAGTTTTCAATTTAATATACTGCTGGTTATAAACTACATATTTAAAAATTAGAACCTGTTTTTCATACTCGAGAATGACATCTCAGAAGTCACAAATGAATTAAACAAAGGGAGAAGAAAACAAATTAGATTTCCATCTTACAAAGGACATAAAAAAATCTCAGTCAGGATAAAGTAATGAGCAGAATCCCAGTTTCCTTATATTCATCTCTGGCAAGCGAGAGAAAGCTGCCTACTGAGAATATAAATAAGACAAATCAAATACCTCAAGATGTATCTGAAGAAATTTTTGTCTTATCAGATAATTAACTTGAGGTTTGTGATGTGAATGTTAATGAATTCATTTGTAATGCAGATAGAAATAATAAAGATAAAGTGACTGTTGGAAAGCTGTATCCCATTCTTTGCTAACTCCTAATCAGAAACTAAAGTGACTATAATGAAAACTCAGATATCTGACTTAATAACTGAAACCTACAACCTTGAAAGTAGACTTTGACAATATCACTACCAAGATGTTAAGAGACAAATTAAGGAGTTAACAATTTGAACTCAAACTTACTTCTCCAACTTAAAGGTAAAGTAATGCATTTAGAATGTGATCCTGCAAATTTTTTCAAGAATAACCTTCTGCACAGTTATATATTCAATCTCAGGTATTTAATACAAGACAAAGTTATATAGTTACAGCATCTGTCCAAAACCTTTCACTATTTCTCTGAAATCTATTATGGATAAGATAAGAATAAATAAGACTAAGAAGATGCTGCCTTCTATGATGAAACCTTCAGCTCCCTTGTGTATCACTGTGAACAGGATGTCTACAAACAGATTAATCTTTGATCTTTTTAGCTTGTCATGTCCATTCTTTCCTCATTTAATACATCTTTTCTCACTATGTAATTATAAATTTTACCAAGCTCATATCATTTTACTCTTGACTATGGCAACATCTTCCATTGTGGTCCACATATGCAGTTGTCCTCGTGATAACCATTCAGAATACTGCAACACAATAAGTTTTCTAGCTCAGAATGACCTTATTTCTCCTCTGCCTGTGTCGTTCAAAGACAGCTTCTCCACCACACAAGCAACTGTGTTGGGTTACCCTTGTCTAAGGTCTAAAACACCATCCAGCTGCTTTCTCATTCCCCCTCTGCAACAGGATAGGGGGAGAAAATGTCCTGAGGAAGGCTGTGGGATGAGATAAAGGCTTTTTTTTTAAGGAAGTTTTTATCTGTTACCGTCATAGGCAAAAAAGACTCAACTACTGGTAACCCGAATCCACCGTTTTTTCAACGTTTCCATTCCTCATCTCAATTCACCTATTTTCACCTTCTTTGTTTTGCTTAGAAGCCCTCTGAGTCTGTAGATTGTACTTGTACAGCATTTAGCTCACAGAGCTCTTTATCTCTCACTGGATTTTCCTAGGCATTAGTTTAATGCAACTATCACAGCAAGATAACTTGTGAGCAATTTTTCAGGCTTGCTTTAAAATTAAACACAGAACCTCTTAAGGGGTTGATTCCTTATACTGTGTGTTTCAAACCTTTATAAAGTTGTGTGGTTTTCCTCAGTAAACAAGTAGTCAGTAATCTAGTCCGTAGTCCTTTTACTAGCATTTTCTGAGTAATACATTAAAAGAAGCAGAATGCCAAGTCTTCCCCTGATTTACATCAACACATGATTTGGTTGCCATTGTACAAAAAGACTTTAAAATTATTTTTGAAGAATAATCATATAACAAAGTCTTGTGAGGTAGACTATTTCATGTGTTAAGAGGGACCACAAAGTTTGTGCAGTACATGGCCGCAGCTGGCAGCAGGGAGTAATATTTCTTTGCAGAGCAAAGAACAGACAGAAGTAATAATGATAGATTAAATTTAGTAAACAGACAATCAAACAAAACAACAGAAGTCTTATAATTAGTGCACTGGAATGTAAATAAAATGTTTTACTTATATTTCATTTAACCCCTTCATTGTTCAGTAATAGGAGTTACATTTACAAAATTACACATGCCTATTAAATAATAATTAATTGTTCAATCTATGAAAAAAAAGCTTTAAGAAAATCCAGGTGTGCAATACACCTGATATTGACTACCTCAAAACAAACAAACAAACAAAAAAACATCTAATGTAAAGTTCTGATACTTGACTAAAGCAGGTATCTGAACTGTTACATTTTGTCACAGTAATGTTGCTTAATAGTATTTGCAGGAATATATTTACCTATTTCCTTTTATGTGGCATTTTTTTTTAGTTTACTGTATTAGCACACATTCTTAGCTAACTAAGATTAAATGTGTGTCTGCAAAAATGCTTATTAAGCAAGGACAAGTTGTTATTTCTGGACTAGGTCATAATTGTATTCAGCAAAAAACAAGGAAAGAAAAGAGGAAAAGGAAAGAGGAAAAGGAAAGAAGGAAAGCAAAGAGGGAAAAGAAAGAGGGAAAGAAAAGGGGAAAGGAAAGGGGAATGGAAATTGCATTTGTTTGTCAAATAGAAATGTGAAAAATATTACTCTTTTCCACATGTCCACAAATGTTTCTTTAGGCCTTTAAATGTAGTAGCACATACTTTATTTAAGGGGGGATATTTATAGCCATGCAGATACTTTAAAAAGTAATCAGTGTTACCTAAGGGGATGGGTTAACCTGGAGACAGTCAACCTGGAGACAGATAAATTTACTATCCTTGAGTTACCTCCAAATAGCCTAATTTTGTTAGAGTAACCACAATGCACCCTGATACTTGAGCTGCTGATCTATCACCATGCTGTACCCTCTTACACATGGGGGTTTTTTAAGTGATATTTTCTTAGTTATTTGAATTGTATATAGCTGAGTCACTCAATTCATTCCTAGTGAATACTGGGAAGACTGGTCTGTGTTTTGCAGATAGAGGAAACTTTAAGTCCGAGACAGATTAGTTCCATTCAAATAGACATATAGCAAAATGGTCACATCCACAGAAGTTTCTAGACACACAATTTCCTGTAAAATCACAAAGTTCTGTTATAAATAGTGGACAGTGGGATGCTAAAACAGGAGTCAGAAACCAAAATATCTTTGTAGGCTGTGCTGTGAGAAGTAGATAAACTATACTATTTTCTGTTCTTGCCTATACACATCATAAGAAAGATAAAGATTTATGTGCATGCTGGGACTAAAATGAAGTTAAATAGCTGAGTTTTGCTACATCTTAATTTTAAAATGAAAGAATTTTATTTGTAGTAGATAGTACTTTACCCAATAATATTTAAACTTAAAACTATCTGAATAAAATCTTAAAAGTAATCATATAGTCAACATTTCATAAATAGGTACGAGGCAGCTTAATAATTGCGATTGCACATTCTTTAGTATTTTTGTGATTGCTTAGAAATGTGAAATAAAACCAGAAGTGAAAAGAACTAAGTGATTCTGTGCAGTTCAACAAATGGGAGACTACATTATGGGGAACCTTGTCTCCTACTTTCAATGCAGTCAAGGACTATATGCATGTCTTTTTTTTTCCTACTAATGCAATGGAATCTGCTGCTTTGTGAAGATCTTCCTTACCTACAGGCAGAAACAAAACTTTAGAAGAGTTTGATATGATTACATCATCTGACTGCAGCTGGCATAGCTCCTCCACCCATCAGATGTGGGGGCAGCTGGTTTCAGTGTAAGTATAGAGTTCCTATACCATTTCTCCTCTGAGAGAGAAAATAATCTAAAATTGTTTGGTTAGAGCAGTGACAGCTTTACAAGGTTAAAATAAACAATTTTAAAAATAATAATCATTCTCCAAATTCTACAAGTGAGCTAAAGATTGTGCTTTGATCAATATGGTAATTGTACTACAGCCCAAATATCAAAAGCATATTCATGCTTTTGACAGAAGAAGGCAACAGTTCAGTGCAAGAAAAAAAGGGTCATCTCATATAAGAATGCTGTTCTCTAAGCATCCACCCCTTCTATTTTTTTTTTCAGTTGCATGCTATTGGAACATGTTCCTTTCTTAGCATAGCCTGGCCTATTATCAGCCAACTGTGCGTAATATACATGTTCATGGGTTGGTACAGAATGAAGTTAATTAATGGTTCTTAAAACAAATGGCTCAAAACCTAAAATTAGCAGTGTCAAATAACCTATAATTTTTCCAACTCCCCCACTAATTTTGATTATTATCTGTTGCACATTTGATTTCTTACCATTTTCTTTGACCTCTTCACAGCAGACATGAAAGCTTCATTGTTGAGGTAAGAGAAACACCATGTGGTTTCTTTGCCACCAGGGACACACCACATTAACTTGTCATAGTCTCATGGGTTACTGCCCCACCAAGATGTAGGCTATTAAACATTGCTCTTCATCAGTTGTCTTGCAGAAAATGTACTTGAATTTAGCGATCCTAATACTCTTAACTGTCAAATGAACTGCTATTAACTGGCAATGCATGTGTTGGCCTAACACCAACCTCTGGCCAGATGTGACTCCAAAATTATTTAATGAAGAAAAGAAACAATGTATCTTAAACACAAACTAGAACTGCAGAATTCAGCTTAGGAGTGGTATACATCTTCTCTTGCAATTTCTATGTGAACCATTCTGAAAAATGTGAATAAGCAGGAAATTTTTATGTTGCACTTTCTGCAATTAGTCTCTTTGGACAGCATTCTGAGTGCCTGTTCTCCTCTGAGCTTACACAGGCATAAGATCTCCTCAAGTCTGAACTAGAGCTCTTTCAGTGAAATCTGAACTGCAAGTGGCTTTGGAAGCACGGGACTGGCAACCAGAATGGTGTGCTGGATTCAGTGCCCCTTTGTGGTGTTTGAACTCATGACACTATTCAAATTATTTGTTTAAAGCAAAAGATTTCTGTTGTAGCCTACTAATACTGTTGTAACGGAGGGATGTTGTGAACTGAGAGGTAGGAAGCGGAGAGCTGCTGGAGGGAAGAGAAGGAGCAGAAGTGGTATTTCCACAGCTGACACTTTAAATATGACAGTAATAATACACAATATTTCTTGACAAAAATGTACTACTCAAGACATTTAAAGAAGGCATTTAAGATATAAATACGAGGAGAAGTGAGTGCTAGAAGGATCAACAGATTTTTGCCAATCACTCTGTGAACTACTAGGATTTTGTCACCATTTTTCTGGATTAATGTGCAAGCAGTGAGGGAAGTGCTTTCAGGGCCCTAATCGTCCCCTGCAATGAATGTGGCAAGTCAATTCAGAATCCTTCTGTCAATATTTGGAACCTGCAAAATATTCTGGGGGCATTAAGATAATAAAATTACATCTAATTAAAACAGAAGTAAAAGTGATCAATGGATGCTTTCAAGGTCATGCAATCACATAGCAGACTTCACTTGCACTCTCTAAAATTTATTACACTGAAAAAAATTTAATGTTACACCAGTTCTTCTCACCTCTGAAGGGAGATGAAACAGTATATTGCACTGGCATTTTTCCACTAAAGCCTATTCAGGCTTTTTCCATCTTTCCAGTAGGGGACAGGGAGGCAGAATTCCTTTCCGTCGATCACAAAATAAAAGTATTATGTTGTACGGCACCAGAAGTGCTGCCAGGAGGTTAATTTTAGAGTTCACAGAAGATATGTGAAGTGCCATCTGAAGATTACGTCTTTGTATGTCTCAAAATTCTGCCTGTGGTCCTGAGCTTGAAAGAAAAACATAAAAACACACATATAAACTGAATTATACATGCATAGTTGCTTCTTACTTAGCTAAAATCTGTAGTCTGCATCACTAGCTTTTTACCCAGGGAAACATCACTTGTATTTCACACATGCAACACAGTGTATTACACAGCAAAGATCCTCAGACTCTTCCCACCATGAAAGAAAAATGGCTTAGAACCAGTTGTATTCCCTAACAGGAAGTAACTATGTAGAAGAATGAAACCTTTTGCCTGGTATGGCAAATTCAGTGGGTAGCAATCCATTTTGGTGTGCTTCCTCGCCTTCCTGTGTGACCTTAAGCCATTTGGCTTGACCTCATGAGCTGGACTCCTAAGTCACAATATACCCACATCCTTGGTATGTAGGTTAAATTTTGTATCACATCCAGAATAATTGATTCAGTTCTCAAGAGGATACTGTGATTTGTTCATAGATTGTCACAAAATTAGACACTCAGGAGCTAGCAGTTTATTTCAGGCTGCCCATATGCATGAGGGAAGTAATTCACAGTATGTTACCCAGGCATTACTGACAAGGGACCTTCATCTTCAACTAGTAATGAAATATGAATCATTTTGATTCAGAAATGTGGAATCAGAGTCATTCATTTGCCTATGAAAAATATCTTTGAATACTCAGGGAAACTGGCATTATAATTAGAAGTTTAAAAATTGCAGGTGTAAATTTCATTTTTTATAAACATTAATTTTTTCATATCCAAATGATTGACTGCCTATGCATGTCCTAAATTAAGCACATAAACACTACTAATTTATCAGCCATATGGTACATCTTCACACATAATCCTTCCTAACTCAGAGACAACTTTGTGGACATTTATTGAGAAGCCTAGTAAGCATTCAGGTTTTGCCACTTTATGTAAGAACTAAAACTAGAGTGTTTGGTTTATCCTTAGTTCATTGATAATAAAGGCATTCTTTATGTTAATTGCATGCCTGTCTTTCTTAGGAATTCTTAAATAAGACATGTTCTCCAGCATGCTATGTGAACTCCTAAAATAATCCCACATAGTAGTAACATATCCTCCACAAGTGATAAAGTAACTTTATATTATTATTATTACTTTATGCCTGCTGACCAGATTTTTTAATTACAAATTCAAGATAAAATTCACATCAGAAGCTGTTCTCTATTCACTAATATGCAGCCTATTGTGTCTTTAGTCTGTTTGGTGTGACTTACTGCACTTTAAAAACATTTCTGTCTACAGAAACAAATCCAGTTTCTATTGTTCAAGTTGTACTGGGTATAGTAAAATAAATTTACAAGACAGATTTTTTTGTTCAAACTATGCATCTGTGACTCAATGTGTGCTTATAGCAGATCATATTGTTAAAGAGCTATTATATTTTCATGGCACTCTAGAATACAGTTGCACTGAACATCACAAAATAACAATATGCATACTATTCTACTAGAATTTTTTCCCTTACTGTACAACAAATTTTATTCTCCCTTTTCTCCGTGAAGCCTGCTTAAGAAGAAAAGCAGACCTGTGGAAGTGTCTGTAAAGGTGACTTGATGCACTAATTCAGCAGATCAGTGCAGTGTCTTTAAAAGGAATAATGTCGTATAATTGATGTAGTTACAAGACTTTGTGTGGAGATGATTTCAGAGTTTACAGATCTTAAATAAAAAAGAAAATCATAACCAAGGCTTCCCAAAATGTCCAAATATGTATAGGACTTTGCAAGGGAGATGAAAACAGTAAAAATACTAAGAAAATAACTAAACCTATTGATTTTTTAGTACCCAATAATAGTCGATATTGTTCCTACATCTGGGCAAGGCCAATTTTGTTTCAGGTCCAGTTTATTTCCAGTTTTTTAATTTTTTTTAATACTGTATAAAAATAGCAATGCACTGTTTGCATACATACTTTAAATAAAGAGCTGAGCAAAGGAGAATAGTGGGGGGATAAGCAATTAGCAAATGTTTTCAGACACCAAAGAGTGTGATATCAGTATCA